>CM038797.1:25874780-26170824 GCA_021764765.1 Vicia sativa
GACTGACCATATATTCCTCCTCACCATATACTGTAACAACCTTCTCCTGTCTGTCATACCCCAATTTTTGACCTAATATACCACCCCATGCATCATTGCACATTAACGATTCGAGCGAGAATTAATCGGGTGTAGCTTTCACAGGTCAAAATTAGGGTTTCATCAAATTTTCATCTGAGTCAAGATGCAATCAATTAGGGTTTGAGTTCTATCCTCCTCATTTGATCTATCTTGATCAAATCATCAACCTCTGATCCTCAGATATCCAACTTTTCTCATTGATCTATCAAGGATCGACCAATTAGGGTTTTCATCGAGATGTGCAATCTACGATTTTTTGATCAATGAATGAATTTTTTGATTGGAGATTGATCCTCATATCTTAGATACAACATGTTGACCTAATTTCTGGAATCAAAACATCACAGAAGTTCACAGACTTCATCAGTCAATTTTTGAAACATCGATGAAATTTCATACCTTTGAAAAGTCAAACTTTGACTTTTGGTCAACTTTTCAAGACAAAACTTTTCCATCATCAAAATACTTCAAATGATCCATCATGATCATAAAAAATCAAGAAATTTGGAAAAGTCAACAAAAAGTCAAAATTTTCAACATAGAAAAATTTTCAAGTGTTAAAATTTTATCGTTTTCAAACTTCATGGAATTTTTCACATAGTTCCACTTTGAATTGGAAACAACTCAAAACATGAAAGTTGTAGCCCTTGAAACAAGCTTTCCAAAATGTCCAAGAACTCTCAAATCCATGGAGTCTAGCTATACTTTTGATTTTGAAACATAGGCTCAAAATCCATAATTTTCAAGTACAAACTTTCAAATTATAGGTCATTTTGCATTTTCTCCTTCTAGAACACATGCCACCTTGCAAGATAAGCTAGACTGATAAAATCAGTTGGATGTAATTATGATGGATAAGATCAAAGTTGAGAATTAACCATGGTTAAAAGGAAGCTTCCTTTTGCATTTAATGCAAAAATGACTTCCTTGCCCTCTAAGGCAAGTTGAAACTACCAAAGCCAAACTTTCTCACTTATTTTTTCCAGAACTTAAGGCCTATAAATAGAGGTCTTGTTTCAATTTCAAACCACACCAAAGCCATGCAAGTACATGCTTTCTCTCTACTTTCTTAAATTTCAAGAAACATAGTGTAAATTAAGGAAACTTGCATTTTTGAAAACTTGTGAAGAAACATGAAATCTTTGGTGTCTAAGATGTCTTAATATCAAGATAGAACTTGTTTGTAACTTAAAACCAATCCAAAAACAAGTAAAAACCAGATTTGCATTTCATACTTCAAAACTTGCCAAAACTGCCTAAGCTTTCGAATTTGATCATTGGCTCGAGCAAGTTGAGATTTTTATTTCAAACATCATCACCATACTTCATATGGATGATCACGGACCATCATTCTTGATCTGTACTTGACTCTAACAGAATTCAAGTTTCCCTTTGAGCTTGTGCAGTTGACTTGATCGAGCGATTCAAGCGATTTGAAGTGTTGGACCATCCTTAGACCTTCCATAAGGTCGTTGGTGCTCAAGCAATCACAAAATCCTGGCTGAAACACTCGAACACGAATCGATTCCGGCTTCAGGTAAGAACACCAACTTGAACTCCATGATTCTTGATTCAAATAAAAAAACTCTTGGCCATTTGTTTACGCACTATCCACGATCATTAACCCTCGATCAATTGATCAAATCACTCACCATACACGATTTCAATAAGATTTTCGGTTTAGGGTTCTTCACGTTTACGGAAAATCAATCATGTTAAACCAAAATAAATGAAATTAACCACTGCATCGTGTTCCTTGTTAAATTTCGGTCAAGTTTGATGTTTACATCATGTATTTTCATTGAGAAACAAGAAATCCATGGCTGATGAAGGATCGGGGAAGAAGAACAAGGCTACGCGCGTTTTTTCAAAATTCAAATATTCAGTTTAAAATATATTTAGTTGGTTTAATCACAATATACGGATGTATTTCCGCCCCAGCGGTTGCCAGCTCACTCTTAAGTCACTTATACCATGCCTTGCCTTGAGGTCCCGGGTTCGAGTAGCCTTGGGACCTTTAAACTTTTTAATTTTTCATTCATATTTTTTACAAACTTTGACTTTTCAAAACCAATCAAAATCCTCATTTTGAGGTGATTTTTGTACACTTGTCAATTAATGTATCTATTTTATGATAGTGCAAAAATTTTCATAAAAACTTTCATCCGATTATATTTTGATCGGGCAGCGGTACTTTTGAGTACTTTTCAAAACACCTTTAAAGGTGATTTTTCATACTTTTGAAGCCGATTCTTTTCAAAACTTCTTATAAATGAACTTCACATTTCAAAACACTTTCAAAACATTCTTCAAAACTTTTCATTAAACTTGCATCTTTTTCCATGATCGATCCGATTAAACGATAAGCGGAATTCGTTTTCTCTCATTTCTTAACGATCATGGGCCTCCCTTACGGTGTAAGTCCAACATTTCTTTATGTACATACATATTTTTCTTGTACATATCAAATCCTTTCCATATACATACAAATTTTTACTGTACATATCTGAGATACTTTTGTAAATACTCAATGCAGACAAACTTGATCGTTTGTTTCACTTCACTTGTGTATACACTGAATACCATTGGTCTTGAAAGGAGCATTATTCCGGTGAAAGCGCTTTTAAACCAATGGGCTACCATCATGGTGTAAGTCCCAACCCTCACTATGTCCTGACTCCTCGTACATAAATACTCGTTCGTGTACATATTTACTTCCTTGTACATTCAAACTTGTGAATAATCAAGTTCGCTTTCGTTTTAAGCGTTCGTTTCAGACACTTGTTCATATTTCCTTCATAAACTCTTGTAAACAAACATCATGCATTGTTTATATTTCCTTCATAAGACTCTGTGAATACATATTACACACACACTTGTTATATAATGTCTAGTTATAACATAACAACTAGTCGACCAATAGGTTCCCCAGTTATAGCCTCCTCTTGGGCTTTATAAGATAACTCGTCCACAGAGTTAGCCTCCTCTTGGGCTTTGTACAAGGTAACTCATTTCAAGCGAGTTTCACCTCCTCTTAGGCTTCATATAAGAAAACTCATTCATCTGAGTTTAGCCTCCGCTTAGGCTTCATATAAGACAACACTCCCCTGTTGAGTCAGCCTCCTCTTGGGCTTCATTCAAAAGAACTCCTCATTGAGTTTAGCCTCCTTTTGGGCATCATACAATGAAAGAGACAGGAAATCTCTTAGCAGCCTCCTATTGGGCTTCTAATACAAAGAATCACCCGAGCTAGGATAGAACCACAGAGTATAATTTCAGGTGAAATTGCTCTTAATTCAAAGGATGGTTTCGGTGAAATCCTTTTAAAGCCAAAGCCATCCATACCCTATAGCTTCCTCTTGAGCTTCATACAAGGACCCTCGATGACCCTCGATGACCCTCGGAATGCCTCCTCTTGGGCTAACAATACAAGGACCCATGGGCTTCTTAAAAGCATCCCTTTAATCCAATCAATTTCTCCTTGAGATTTAGACGTTTATTATCTCTATGGAAGAAGTATCTCATCTATCACATCACATACAATCAAATTTTTTCAAACTCTTTTCAAACAAAAACATCTCTTAATTGTAAGTGGTAACGCTTGTACACTCAAGCAAAACACCCAATGCTTACAATTAAAAGATTCAATCATCTTTTTCAAAACATCTTTCTTAAACATGTAAGTGGTAACGCTTGTACACTCAAGCAAAACACCTATAACTTACGACGAAAGATTTCAATCAATCAAACTTTTCAAAATGTATGTGATGAAATAGATTAGATACATTTTTCATTAAGATGACATTTGTCTGTGTCTCTTAATAACATCCCGTTGCTTTCCACTAGCGTAAGTGGGAACTACGATTGCTCTGACTTTCTCAACATCTTTTTGAGAATACGTAGGCACAAGGTCTCATTCTTGCCGAGCAAATTTCTTTCTCCCTCAAACCAAACAAACCATAAATCCCTTTAAATCCGAGCTACAAATGCTCTGATTCCCACTAAGGGGATATGTATGCAGAAGATCCAAAGATCTTTGCGAGCACAATAATAATAAACACTAGGATCCTCCATAATCTATCCTTCTTAAAATCCCAAAGGAGAAACTTTCCCAATCATAGAAATAGCAATTAAAACACACAAACATATCAAACATATTCATATATAAAGCTATAGATAACTATATATATTTAGGGTGCTCCATCTATTCCCTTTATATAACAAACCCCCTTACCCGAAATCTCCCCAATGCGTTGCGTCTAGTTTGCGCTAGTCGTTACGCATATCATAATCAATTGAGGGTATTAGCAGCTTTCCCCTTTTTCATAATCATAATTTCTTGTGTTGAAAATAATAAAGCTTGATGCTCGCGGCATCTTTATAAACAAATCAAAAGAGTAAATCGTTTCGAGCCAGAAGAATATGAATTCATATTCGATTCCCTAGCGCGTCACTTTTTTAGCGAGCAGGGAAAATGGCGACTCTCTTTGGGAATCGGCGAACTTTGATTTTCAAAAAAAATGTGACTCTGCTTAAGAGCACCAGCTTTTGTTTTCAAAAGAAAAAAAGGGTTAAGCTTTCATATGTGCATATGTTTGTTTTCTTTATTGTGTGTTTTAGCGATTTCATCGATGGAAAAAATCTAATCGGATTTAAGAAACATTTTAAGATCTAGGTGGGGTATAGTCCTATTAACTTGTGAGAAGTCTCGATACTTACGGAGTTAATTTGAGATCCCTCTCTCAGTGGAGGTTGTCTTGGGAGTATTTGTGTTTAGTAAGTATTTGCAAAGACATTTTGCTTTCAAGGGAACTAAATTTGGTGGTTGTAAAGCGTTGAGCTTGTATTATCAGGTGAGACCCATTTCAGGATGAATAAGCCCATAGAACATAACCCGTTTGATTCTTATCGTTGGCCTCGTGCTCAAGTGACTTGAGCAGCTTGACCGTGTGTATAACTACTAACCATGTTTGCCTCATTCATGCATTCATTCAAAAACGCATTTCTCTTCCCATTTCAAAGAATTTAGAGATTTTTCTTTGTAAATATTTTAGGTTAGAGTGATGGGCGTGGAGGAAGATTCACCAAGAATCTGATTTTAGAATTCACGGCGTAGGGAAGTTAAAAGAGTTAGCATCCTTGGTAGAAGATCCCTCGGTTTGAGAAAATGCTATGGAACTCTTTTAACTATTGAACACTAACGTTGATGAAGGACTTCTCAAAACTTTCGTTCGATTTCGATCAGTCTATCAACTGTTTCACTTTCACGACTATCGGTTGATGCCTACTTTGGAAAATGCGCTTACATACTAGGTATCTCGATGTCAGACAAAGTGCCTTTCAATGGTTTGGAAGCCATTCCTAAGTCACCAGTCATTGCAACAATGACTTACTTAAAGAAATCTGAGATAGACAAAAACCTAACTACCAAGGGAAAACTCTTAGGACTAACTTCAAAGTTCCTAATGGAGAAGGCTCTTAAATTCTCTGAAGCCGGTAGTATGGTAGCCTTTGAAGCTATTTTAGCTTTACTCATCTATGGATTGGTGTTGTTTCCCAACGTCCCGAGTTTCGTTGATATCAACGCCATAAGGATCTTTCTGATTGGAAATCCCGTTCCCACTTTGCTTGGTGACACGTACTTCTCAATTCATCATAGGAATCGTCAAGGAGATGGAACTATCGTGTGTTGCGTACCTTTGTTTTTTAAATGGATTGTCTCACACTTGCCTAAATCTCCTATCTTCCGCGAAAACAAAGACGATTGGCATTGGTCTCGAAGACTCATGTCTCTTATAAACGACGATATCCATTAGTATACCTTGGCAGACAATGAGATGGAAATCATTGAGGTTGTGGAGAATTTGCCAGCGTACCTCTCATTGGTACAAAAGGAGGAATCAACTACAACCCATTCTTGCGGGGCGTCAACTCGGTATCAGAGACTACAGTAAACCTCTTGGTTTCTGTAGAGAGTTACTTCATCATGAAGGGAGGATTCCCAAGGTTTGAAAGCGGAATGATCGAGCTTGGTATCACATCGAAGGAAGGAAAAGGTAAAGCAAAAGCTGTAGCCATGAAACCTACACTTCTTGGTAAAGAAAGAACAAAGGAATTTGAATGCCTTATGCTTGAGGAACCCATGTTCTCAATGACTTCGAATCAACAATTTCGTAGAGACTATGGGAGAATACCAGAAGCTTTGGCCAAGATGAGGCTTGAAAGAAGCTTTGGAAAACAAGTTCCTTAAGTGATCTCAAAAGAGAAGCTTAAGAAGCGGGTCAAAGATCATGAAAAGGCGCTTTACTTCGGGATGAATGGCTCATGGAGAAAGATGAGAAGATTCGCGGAAAGATAATGCGATCAAAAGATACATCGAAAGAAAAAGAAAGCTTGAGGAAATGACAACCAGCGATCCTGCTCCCGAAGTGGAAGAAAGTCATCAACAAGCTAAAAATTTAGAGCTGAAAGCTCACTATGGGAAGGAAATCTGAAGTTGAAGCTACATCAAGCCGGATCTTCATCCAGCGGAGACGATTAATTAGTTTAGATTGTAATTTTTTATCATTTATTTTACCATTTGTGTGAGCTATGCTCAAAAACAAAATTGTTGTAATCTTCTTTTAATAATTAATAAAATAAGTGTTTCCATCCAAATATTTGCCAGAAATTTCTCTTTTAGCGTAAATTCTTTGGAAATCTTTCTTTACATTCATAATCATGCATCATACTTTGCATATTGAGTCTATTGTCTAGAGTTTGATCTTTTGGAATTTTTTCCAGATAGGAAAAGATCGCCAAGCTATCGCGTCTTAGAGTTTCTCGACCACGTCCACAGCCTACTCGAACATACAATACACGTTCAAAAAGAAGGAAAGTAATGGAAGGATTTGAACAAGAAAATGTTGAGCTTTGTAGCACAGTGACAACACTGCAAGAAGAGGTGGAAAGACTCACTTCTTTGGTCAAGTCATTGGCAGCGGTATAAAAGTCGTGCGACATCGGCGGTCAAAATCAGCGCGATTTGAGAGAGACTACTACTCCGGTTTCAAGCTTCATTGACCGATGGTTCACTCTTGATATGCGAAGAAGTTATCCATGGGGCATGCCTTTCAACTTTGGCATCGGTTTTGCCAACCGACTTCTCAAGTACAAACAACCACGCTTGAAGTACCTACTTTGCAGCAAAACTCACACTTACTCAACATGGAATAACTCTTCCACAGTAACTATGCCCGGTGTCTCGACCCGATCATGACGAACTCGACCTCCGTAGTGCACACTCTGAGACGAAGAAGTTCACCATATTCGATAACAATTCTCATGGTCCGATGGAGAATCTCGAGAACAGACTCCTCAAAATGCGACTTGAGATTAAAACAATTCGTGGAAAGGAATTGTTTAGGAAGCTTCCAGGGATCGTGCTTAGTTCCTCGCGTAAGGATACACGCAAAATTCAAAGTCCACGACTTTGAAAAGTACAAAAAACTCACATCCACAAGTCATCTCACAATGTATGCAGGAAAATGTCCACATTACAGCGTGATCACCGGTTGTTAATCCACTACTTCCAGATAGTCTCACGGTGCCGCCTTGAAGTGGTACATGGGATTGAACAACACGAATATCCAACATTCAATGACTTAGGTGACTTTCGTACAACAATATAAGTTCAACTTGGATATGGCCCCGGATCGGGATCAACTCCGCTCCGTGTCTCAAAAGGAAGAAACGTTCAAAGAATCGCTCAGCGATGGAGGAAATTGCACTGATCGACCCACCATTAGAAGAGAAGGAGATGACTAAGGTTTTCTTAAACACTCTTGGCTCATTCTACTACGAGCGAATGATCGCTAGCGCTCGGATATTTCACGAGATGGTAAGTATGGGAATGCGGTTAGAGGAAGGAGTTCGAACCGGACGTAACCAGGTAGGATCTTCTAGTGGAACTAGGAAGGTTGGAACCGGATTTTCCAAAGAAAAGGAACATGACATAGGAATGGTATCCAGAAACCACGAAAGAATGTCGATCAACAACGACGGTAGCTACCATAGCGCCCGGTACATAAGTCAAATACGAAATTGCTCCATGATTCCAACAAACTCAATGACCTCGTCAGCAGGCTCGGCGGTTCAACAATCAAACGTATGCGCCTCGGGTCTCATGATTCGACCCAATTCCAATGGATATCACAAATTATACCTGCTTGATAGAAAGGAATCTTGTACAGACAAGGTCACCACCTCCGATCCTAGAAAAATTGCCATGGTGTACAAAGCGGACGTATCTTGCCCTTTTCACCAAGGGGCACCAGGCCACGATCTTGAGCATTGCATATCGCTAAAAGCTGAAGTACAGAGATTAGTAAGGACTAATCTTCTTTCCTTTAGAAATACAAATCCAAACGTGCAAGCAAATCCACTTCCCAGTCACAATGGACATACAATGAATTTGATACTAAGAAATACAGATCGGTATCTCGTCACAGACGTGAATCTGATCAGAGGAAACTAAGTACACCTCCATGATACATACAGTACAATGGGTGCCTTCACTAAACACGATTACGCGACTTACAACATCTACTTCAAGAACCGAGATGTCCCACCATAAGAAGCGGACATTCAACGATTGCTAGACATTGGTGACATACGGATCTACAAGAGAGATGACTATAGCGTAAATCTGGTGGGCATTTTCCGCATGAGCTTTTAGTCTCGGATATCAACTCGGAAAATCCGAAGTAAACGTTATTATCCTGTTTCAAAATGCTAACATGTGGAGATAGAATATAATGGTTCAACGTTCAGTGCCTTTGGTGATTTGCCTGCGGTCTGTTTCATACGGTTCTACCACAGCGATTCCCTATCAATACAATGCAAGCGTAATGGAGGATGGGAAGAAGAAACCCATACCAACTCTTCCATTAATGTCAACATAAGCGAGATCGGACGAGTAACACGAGTGGACAGTACACACTCCATTCCACCAAGACCTTTGCTTTTCTGTTATTAGACAAAATCCGGTTAACATATCTCCAGAAATCCGCAATGATTCCGCTGTTAACCCTAGCACAAATGTTGGTCCTCTGATAGAACCAGCGTCAACAATTTTGATGAGATTACGAAGTTAATCAAGAAAGCGATGCAGTGGATCGGTGTCATCGAGACTCCTCCAGATTTCAATCTGTCTCTACTATTGAACTACAAGCTCACCGAGAAGCTTTAATGAAGGTACTAGACCAAGCTTATGTAGACCATGATGTGACTACAAGCCAGTTTAGAGGTATTGTCGCCAACATAACAGCTTGTAATAATCTAAGTTTCAGTGATGAGGAACTTCGGAGGAAGGAAAGATCTGATCGGCTCTGCATATCTCAATGATTTGCGGTGATTTCTACGTCCAACGTTAGTGGATACGGTTCATCTTTAAACGAAATGCCGAAAACGACTCTTGCTCGTTTAGCTTACAAAGGGACACCGATGAAGTTCAATGACATAGTAGTAAGAGCTTTTGACGGGTCAAGGAAGTCGGTTATTGGGGAAGTCGATCTCCCGATGACAATTGGTCCGCATACTTTCCAAATCACTTTCCAGGTCATGGATGTGCCAGCTGCTTACAGTTGTCTACTAGGAAGACCATGGATCCACGGCGATGACATACTCTCCATCAAAAACTGAAATTCACAGTAAATGGGAAGTTGGTGACCATCATCGGTGAACAAGCTTTACTAATAAGCCATTTGTCCAGTTTTTCTTTCATCACAGCTAACGACGTTGAAGGGACACAGTCCCACGAGCCTCCGTTAGAAGATGAATCTACTAGCAAAAACAGATCATCTATCTCTTCTTATAAAGAAGCAACACAGATAGTAAAAGATGGCAATGCCGAAGGTTGGGGACAAGTAATCAAACCTGTCAAGAATGAGACAAAAGTCGGACTCGGGTTCACACTCGCATTTCCCAAAGACAAGCAAAAGGATGAAGCACTTCGTCCGATCAAAGAAGTATTCCACAGTGGGGGTTTCTTAAACCCTGTTCCTCAAGAAGTTAATGTTATTACCATTGAAGGTGATGAAGATGATCTCTCTAGATCTGAAGAGTGGAGCACTGTTAAAGCACCACGAATATGTCTCAAGAAGATCGCGCACTTGCTTGTCCTCCAACTGATCAATTCAAAGGTATATCCCTACAGCAGAATAAAAATCCACCTGTCCCTTATGAAGTTTGGGACACCTTGGGAGAACCAAGTGGCAAGTTTGACTATATGGTGAAATACACTGCGCCAGAAAGCTCAAAAATCAGAATCGAAGATATCCAGCCCACTGGATGGGGTGATTCTTTTGAGTATCCTAGTCAACTAGAAGAGGAGCATACGTCTTCCCGATCCTATCAACCCATTGAGGTTCCAAATGAAGATCTCGCTTTGGCGCACCGTGGAATTTGTTAAACCAGATTTTGACTATCACTACATCAACGTAATCATTGAAGATCAGGGGTACGATTCGGGATACGAATTGGAAAGTGTCGCCAACAATGAGTCTCTTCACTCAGAAGATTGGAGGGTACATCCCCAGAATTCAACGCAAAGGCCATGTCATACCCCAAAATTTGCCCTCCATCTACTCAAAAGATTTCATACATATATGCTCAAGGATTCTTCAAGAGTTGATCAGACAAACTCTCTCCTAGACAATCAACCCAAACTAGGGTTTGGTATCTCCCAAGTCAATATGGATTTCCAACATCCCCAAGGGTCTTCATGCCTCCTCATATGCTTCAAAGATTCTCCATGTCAAGTTTCAAGCCTCACAAGTCAAGTTTCCTCGAGCAATTGCTCGGATGGTTGAAAATCGGTGTATTGGACAAAAGTCAATGGTCAACATACAGTCAAACTTCATAATTTTGGTCAACATCCTCATTTTGAAGTTACATTCATCATTTGATCAAGGGTTGATCATGATTCATCAAGAAAACTCAAGATTTGCTCAAAAGTCAAACTTTCTAAATTAGGGTTTCTAGATGAAAAGTCAAGCGAACTTTGTGATCATAACTTTCTCATACTTTCTCGAATTTTTCCACCAAAGCTCATTTTGAAGGAAATTCAATTCTCTACAACTTCATGTCTCACAAGAATGTCCAAAAATGCTTCATTTGAGAGTATAGCTCAAAACATTACAGGTCATTTTCAAAGTCAACAAAAAGTCAACTTTTGATTTGAAGATATATTGAGCATGGTAACTCCAATTGAGATGAGACCAAAGACATTGTTTAGAGGACTCTTAGAGCTTTCCAAAAAGTCCAAGAACACTCAAAAATGTGGAAAATTGAGCAAGATACACCATTCACAAGTTGGGCAATTTTGGAAGAATGCACAAAGAGATACTTCAAAAAATCAAATCTTTTGCAAATGGGCCTACTTTTTCTTCATCCTAACTTGTTCCTCATGCAATTAGGAATGTCCAAGCCCAATGCCACGAATTTTTGATTTATTTTTCTATTTAATTTGTAATTTATTCATTTAAATGCAAATTAAATCTTAAAATAAATTATAAAATCAAAATTAATTGGAAGATTGATTTTTATTGCTTTCTTGTGATCCAATCAACCCATAAATGCCAGCAATTTCGAAATTAGATCAAATTTGGCAAGATTGGATTGAAATTGGACAAAATTTGAAAATTTGATTTCATGAGAATATCAAATTTGATTTCCATTGAATATTGATTAATTCTTTCCAAATTCAATCCCAAATCCATCCAGCATATAAACTTGATGCATCTCAATTGCAAAAAAACGAAAAAATTGCTCTAGAAACCCTATTCTCAAAGTCAAAAATCCGTGCACTTGAAGCAACTGGTAACCCTAGTTTTGCTTCGATTCAACCCATTCCAAGCCGTCCATTACATTCCTTGAGGTCTTTAGAGTCGATCCAGACTCTTACATCGTTCAAAACCATCAAGAATCAAGCAATCCCAGTTTCGGTTTGTTCTTATTTTTCCAAATTCGATTATCAATATTCATGCATTATTAACTTGTTTTGATTGTTTATTTGTGCTTAGAATCAAGTTTTCAAACTTTCTAGGCAAGCCAATTGGATTTCTATGGCCGGAATCGTGTTTCACCATGATTAGGGTTTATGTGGCCGATTTAGGGTTTCATGAAATACGTAAAATTGGACAATAAGACCTAGACTGCTGCATTGGAATGCTTCAGGAATCGAACCATGGCCTTAGATATAATTTATATTATACTGCATTTTGATTTTGCCAGGTCTGTAGCCGAACCAAAGCCGACGCTATCTTTCAAAAATTCAAAGGTTGAAGATGGTGGATGGCGCGAAGGCGATGAGCGGCGCGTGTTATTTTCAAATCGTTGGTTTCAAGCAGTTGACACACTTGCTCAGGGTTGGCGTTGGTTTTCAAAGTTTGAGCATCATGTCCGAGTTCGATCCACTGAGACCGTTTTGCTATTTTCTTTTCCAAGTTCATTATTTTCATATTTTCCATATTCTAATATTTTCCATTATTTTAATTGTTTTCATGATTTTATTTTTGCATTAAAAAATTACCAAAAACATTTTTTCTTTTTACATTATTTTCATAAAAATCTTTATTTAATTTAATAAATTAAAAACATATTTTTGCATGCATATTTATTTTATTTATATTTTTGCATTTAATTCACTTTTAATTGCATTTTAATTATTAAATCTTTTCCAAAAAATCCCAAAAAAAAATTATTTTAGCTTATTTATCTTATTTCCAGCATATATTAATTTTCTCATATTAAAAATTGCATTTTTTCTAACATTTTCTCTTATTTCGATTTCAACATATTTTCCGATTTTCTTATTCTTTCACAGGTTGCTCCGATTCGGACGTTTTCTTTTTATCGTTTTTTTTCCAATAATGTAACTGTTCATGGGGTGTAATAGTTTAATCTAGGGTTTTATTTTCCGCATTTTTAAATTATGTATATGCCCCAAAGCCATGTAATAGCGTAGGTTTATCTTTCCGCACCTTTACATTCCCTCTTTACATTCCGCATTTTATTTTCCGCACCCTTATCAATTGCTAGTAAATAGGCGTGTATGGCAAGACTATAATTGAACATAGCCCACTAATCTTCAAGATAAAATATCTGAATTTGACACACTTCTTTCACACATGCACCCCTTAGGGTAATTCTCTCTCGATGCCTTCGATTCAAAATGGTCATGTCTCGAGCGTAGAGGTATTCTAGCACCGTTGCCTCCAAACAAATCATCATAGTCCCTTCGATACAAAGATCATAAGACCCACGATGTCGCCTCGAATACATGATCTTGACCCTCGATTGTCGCCTACGAAAAATGATGATAGTCCCTTCGAATGTGCTAGGATACTTCCTACAAGTTGCTTTCTATGACCATCCGATGTCCCTTCGAATGTCCCTTTAAAAAAGTGATCTAGAGCAACTAAGAGCCCGTAGATAACTACGGATGGAAAGGGGTGCTAATACCTTCCCTTTTCATAACCATTCTCCCGAACTCAGAATCTAACGAAGGTCTTTTTCATTACTTTTACCTTCCCTTAATTGGATAAAAATAAAAGTCGGTGGCGACTCTTGCTATCCGCACATTTGGATACAAAAATCCTACAAAGTCAGTTCACCGTATTACAGAACTGGCGACTCTGCTGGGGAAATCACCCTAAAGAGAGAATTGCCTTAGGGACTTCTAGATAACTTTTATTGCTTTTTGTTTGACTTGTATGCTTTATCTTTAAGGGTTGCTTGGGTATTATATTTGTTGGGGGATCCTACACCCGGATCCGGGTTTCCTTTTAGGTAAGTAGCATTAGATCATCGCGACCGCTAGACGTATAACTAAACGGTCAACATGATGGCTACGTTAGCGTGACACTTTGGTTGTCCCGATACTCTTCATTCCCAAGTTGAAGATAGTATTTGGCTTCCGTGGTGTCATCAAGCTAAACTTTTAGAACCTTAATTGACCCATCTTGGCCATTAGAAGGTAGTGAGATGGCGGCTTTGGTGTAGACCGAGGTTGGTTGATACTCGATGCTACGCTCATTGAGATCGACTTTTGGGATATTTCGATCGACCACTTGGCGTCGTATTGAAATAAGCGCCTCGAGAAAGATCTATGATATGAGATTCCTAGAACCGGTTACTATTATAGGACGGGATGAACCAACTCAAACTTTTGGTGGGTAATCACCTATACCTCATGCAAGCCTTAAACCTAGGCTCATTGTGTGAATTGTTTGTGTGTGCTAAACATCATGACATCATTCGCATTGCATATCATTTCTAACTATTTCAAGGACCTAGGTTTATCTTTGCTTTGTTTTGTAGGGATTATGGCTTCTAGAAAGACTATCCGAATCAACTTCATGGGTATCCCTTCTCAACTCAAAATTGGTTTCGAAATTCCGACCATGCTCGGTTCATCAAAAGACATGGTTATCTGCTTGATTTGGTTATCTCCGGTTTTGAAGAAGATATGATGCATGTCCTATTCCAGTTCTTTGATCCGAAACACCATTGCTTCACATTTCCCGATTATCAGTTGGTTCCTACCTTGGAAGAGTTCTCTAAGCTACTTGGGGTACCTATTCTCGACCAAATGCCATTCACCGGTTTAGAAAAGGTTCCTAAGTTCGAAGACATTGCATCCGCCTTACATCTTAAGCGCTCATACATTGAAGCCAATTGGGAAACTAGAAGTGGAGTTAAGGGTTTACTTTCCAAGTTCCTAATTAAGAAAGCCCGAGAATTCCTCAAAGTTATGAGTTTCCATGCATTTGAAAACATTGTGGCCTTGCTAATTTATGGCTTTGTTCTATTTCCTAACTCGGATCAATTCATAGACATCAATGCCATCAAGTTGTTCCTTACCCGCAATCCAGTGCCTACTTTACTTGGAGACATCCTGCATTCTCTCCACGCTCGTACTACTAAGCGACAAGGAACTCTCATGTGTTGTGTCCCGTTACTTTCAAGGTGGTTTATTTCGCACCTTCCTCCATCCGTTTTGAAGAATGAACAAAGATTGAGATGGTCTCAAAGATTGATGTCACTCTCTCATTCAGATATCCGTTGGAGCCTTTTCTCTCAAAAGGACTTCACATTCATTGAGCGTTGTGGAGAATTTCCTAATGTACCACTACTTGGTATAAGAGGAGGTATTACTTACAATCCTTCTCTAGCTTTACGTCAGTTTGGTTTTGCCCGAAGAGATGGTCCACATGATATGCTTCTCCAAGGTGTTGTGTTCGACTACAACCCACGATCTCCAGAATTACCGACGAAGGTTTATACACGCTTGGGGCATGGTAAAGAAGACTGATACCAAGACTTTGGGGCACCAAAATCCCATTCCTTGGGAACCTTACCTCAAATGGGTGCGAGCTCGAGCTCAAAACCTCATGATGCCATTCACGCCTGTTTTACCAGTAATTATGGAACCTGTTGCTATAGGTGACGTACCCTATACCGTTCTCCATCCTGACATGCCTACTGATTTTGAAGACTTGAAGAGATCCTGGATTCAACTAAAATAAGAAAGGGATACCTTTGAAGCTCAATGCTATGCAAGTGAGAAGAAAGTTCTAGAGTTGACAAAGCTACTTCATGAGGAGCGAAGCATCAATGCCTACATCGGCACCAAGAGGAAGCGCCCGTGGGAGACTTAGAGCTTTAGGATGTTTATGTTTTCTTTTATTGCTTTGAACTATCTCTTGTACTTAAAAAGAAAAAGAATAACGAGAAGTACTAATAAATGTTTGTTCATTGCTTGTTTAACAAATTTAAATCTCTTAGGTCCTTGAAAACATTGCATTGCATTCGCATAAACATCGCATAGCATAGCATAACATTGCATCACAGGTACATTGGAGATTGGTTTTCTCATCTGCTCGCTATTTATTTTAGCGTAAATGGCTCTTGAACAGTGTCAAAGATCTCCAGCTCGAATGCTCGGCCAGCAGATGTTCACCGTTTGGTCCAAGGCCAAGAAGATTTGAAGAAGCTCATCAACAAGAAGAAGAAGGTTGTTGGTCTCCTCAACATGGGTGACGCTTCAAAGGGGGTCCTAAGGTGGTCACCGTATTGAGCTCTCAAGGAAGTGTCCATACCGAGGGGAGTATCAAGGGTGATGAAGGTGAGCAGCGTGAGCCAAAGAAAGGAGGAGAGGACCACTCTGATTATAGCCAACACTATGATGAAGATGACAAGTACAAGCAACTTGAAGACCGTCTGAATGCTGTGGAAAACCTGAAGATGTCCGGGCTGAATTTTGATGATCTGAGTCTCGTTCCTGATGTTGTGATTCCTCCCAAATTCAAGGTTCCTACTTTTGCCAAATATGATGGCATGTCTTGCCCTAAGTCGCATTTGAAGTCCTATGTCCGAAGATCAATCCCACACATGATGAAAGTTGTGGATGCACTATTTTCAAGAAAGTTTGTCCTAACCCGGTTGGAATGGTACTATCGCCTAGAGAATGACCGTATCCGTACTTGGTGACTTGGTGATGCTTTCTACAGACAGTATGAGTACAATGTGAATTGACACCCACCGCATGCAACTACAAAGCATGTCTATGGGTCGTGACGAGAAGTTCAAGGAGTATGCTCGAAATGGAGAGATCTAGCAGTGAGTTCAACCACCCTTGTCCAATAGGGAGTTGGTTGATATGTTCATGGGAACACCGGGCCCATTCTTCAATCATCGATTGGAAATTCTTCATCCGGATTCACCGAGTGATATTGACATGAGCATTGAAGTGGTATCAAGAGTGGGAAGATTCATGTAGAGTCATCTTCAAATCTGCAAAGAAATCTTTTGGTGGAAAGAAAGAAGCCAATGTGTGTAGTCGAAAAGCCGAGCCAAGACCGACCGTGCTTAATCTGGGGCGGTTGTGATCTCCAATCCTACATCGGACAACCTCAGAGACAGCAGCAGCGTAACGCGCCACGAAGACAGTTACAAAGATCAACATGCCTTTGTCAAGCCTTGCAACACATGTTGAACGCAGTGACACCGAGGGATCCTCCTCGAATGTCAACACTTCCTCTCAGTACAATCCTAATGCTAAGTGTGCTTACCATTCCAATAGCCCGTGGCACGACAACGACAATTGTTGGGCTCAAAGAACAAGATTCAAGATATGATTGAAGCTAAGCATTGAATTTGATCCTCCCGTTGAGACCCGAACGTGATCAATGCGCCTATGCCTAACCATGACAAGAGTTCCAATGTTGGTGGCGATACTTATGTTTTCAACATAGATGACTTGACCATTCCTCGATGATTAAGAAGAATTTGTTGCAAGCGGTGTCAATCCGGATGCCGGAGGATTGTCGTTGGTGCCCATCCGCTTTGATGGTTGTGCTTGGTTGAGAAGGCGTGTTCATGCATGATGGATAACCGTGAGATACTATTTCTGAAACCACCTGTGCAGAAGCTATGTGAAGATATGTCTAAGCTGAAGATCGAAGATGTGAATGAAACAGTACCCTCTGTGTGGGATACCTTGGGACAGCCAAGTGGGAAATATGATTACATGGTGAAGTACACTGTCCCTGATAGTTACAAGATTCCTATTGAAGATGTTAAGGCGACCGGATGGGGTGACGATTTCCCAGAAGACTATGCTGATGTTAACACAATAAGGATTTCCTCTGTGATCCGTGCCTAGAGTGGCACCTCTCATTATCACTTCTCCAAGACCGCCCATATTCCTCGACAAGGCTATCCCTTGGAACTATGGAGCTGATGTTTACTATCATGGCGTCAAGCAAGACCCTCTGACCATTGAAGATCTTACAATTGGAGCTTCTATTCCTGACATCGACAACATCACCGGATCCAGTAAGGTGACCAGAACCGGAAGGGTATTCTCTCTAGAGATCTCTCCTCCAAAAGACACTGCGACTCCAGCTCGCATTCCATACTCAATCAATATCCCCTAGAGGAAAGAACCAATGACTCATCCCTCAACCAAGTACCAAAGGAAGTTACTGAAGACACCTCCAAACAAGAAATGGAGGAAATTCTGAAGATCATCAAGAAGAGTGATTACAATGTTGTGGAACAGTTGGGACAGACTCCGTCCAAGATCTCCATGCTTGCTCTGCTCTTATGCTCCGAGGCTCATGCTAATGCCTTGGTGAAGTTTCTGAAGAATGCTCATGTGCCGCAAGACACTACCACTGATCAGTTCGAAGTTTGTATTGCTAGCCTGGCTGCCAACAACGGCCTAGGCTTCTCTGATGCTGATTTGACTCCTTCCGGAAAGAAACACAACAAAGCCTTGCACATCTCTGTTGAATGCAAGGGCGTTACATTATCTCATGTTTTGGTAGATACCGTTACGCTCTCAATATCCTACAAGATCGCTTTTGATCGACTTGATGTCGAAGGGTTGGTTCGAGACCCGGTGACATTATTGTGAGAGCTTTTGATGGTTCTAAGCGCCAATGCTTGGAGAGCTCACTCGCTGTTAAAGTCGGTTCCCGGACTTTTGACTCCACTTTCTTTGTCATGGACATTCGTCCTGCTTACTCTTGCCTACTCGGACGCCCTTGGATACATGGGGCAGGCGCTGTTACCTCTACCTTGCATCAGAAACTGAAATACCCGGTGAAAGGGAAGGTTGTTACAGTGTGTGGAGAAGAAGAGTATATGGTCAGTCATCTGCAGTCATTCCGATACCTCGAGATGGAAGGAGAATTCTTTGAAACGCCCTACCAAGCTTTTGAAACAATACCCAGAGTCATGCCTGTTGACTCTCCCGTCACTCCTGAAGTTACACAAGCTCCGCCTAGGATGGCCTCATTGAAAGATGCTCAAGCTGCTGTTGAAGAAGGTAGTTCTATTTGGGGACAGCTCCCTGATCTTCCCTTCAAATCCGACAAGACTGGTTTAGGCTTCACCATCAGGGGTCGAAGATGATACGCCGCGAGCAGGCGGCCAACTTCCTTCCGCATCAGCCCAGAGTGGAATCCATGCTATAGAAGACGAGACAACAACTTCGACATCGACAAGTGGATCTTCCCAACTCGGATCATGGGCTCAAGAATTGGAAGACAAGGCGTCATACCAATCTCCTTTAGCCAGGAGTAATTGCTCTTGTTTTGTTTTGCTTTTCGTATTTCTTTATGTTTTGAACAATAAACTTTGAAAGCCTAGTGCCTTGCCCGGGGCATCATGGCTCGTTTGCGAGGGTTATTATCTGTCGTTTGCGTATTTTCATTCAATAAATTCGTTGGACTTTTGCATTCATTTGTTTGTTTTCTTTCTTTACTTTATCACCCTTCAAAAGCTATGTGTTTCTTACACACCCGTGATACACTAGAATCACTCGAATCTCGTTAATAACTATGCTAGTGCTAAATATGACTTTGATAATCCGATCTACCAAGTCGAAGACGAAGGTGAAGAAGATTGTGAAGTGCTAGGAGAACTTGCCGTTGCTACAGAAGAAGAGCGAGTTATACTGACCACGAAGAACAAGTTGAGGTTGTGAATTTGGGCTTGACAAAGGTAAAAGAGATCAAGATAGGGCGGGTCTTGAGAAGGTGTTAAAGAAAGGATGGTTCAGATGCTACGAGACTATATTGAGGTTTTGCTTGGTCATACGAAGACATGCCAGGTTGGACATTGATATTGTGGTACACCGATTGCCGACAAAAGAGGTTTTCTCCCAAGAAATGCAGAAGGTTCGTCGATGCGTCACGAGATGTCAGAAAATCAAAGCCGAAGTTATGAAGCGCTTCAACGCTGGTTTCTTAGTGTCACCTCTTATCCCCTGGGTTGCTAATGTGGTACCCGTGCCTAAGAAGGATGGTAAGGTGCGAATGTGTGTGGATTACGAGATCGAACAAAGCGAGTCCGAAAGACGATTTCCCACTTCCTCATATTGATGTTACGTTGACAACACCGCGGCATAAGGTTTTCTCCTTCATGGATGGTTTCTCTGGTTACAATCAGATCAAAATGGCTCCCGAAGACACGGAGAAGACTACTTTTGTTACACAATGGGGCACTTTCTGCTACAAGGTCATGCCGTTCGGATTGAAGAACGCAGGCGCCGCTTATCAGCGTGCTATGGTTACATTATTTCATGACATGATTCATCACGAGATAGAGGTCTACATCGACGACATGATAGCTCGCTCACAGACTGAAGAAGAACATCTAGATCATTTGCAGAAACTGTTCGACAGGTTGAAGAAGTACAGATTGAGACTGAATCCCAACAAGTGCACCTTTGGAGTCAGATCCGGAAAACTCTTAGGGTTTGTTGTTAGTGGAAAAGGTATTGAAGTTGATCCCGCCAAAGTTAAAGCTATTCAAGAGATGCCAGCTCCCCGCACCGAGAAGGAAGTCAGAGGTTTCTTGGGCCGATTGAACTACATTGCCGATTCATTGCACACTAAGCGCTACTTGTGAGCCAATCTTTAAGTTACTAAAGAAAGATCAAGTAGTGGAATGGAATGACGATTGCCAGATCGCTTTTGACAAAATCAAGGAGTACCTTCAGAATCCTCCCATCCTGATGCCGCCTGCCGAAGGAAGACCTCTCATCATGTACCTGACAGTGTTAGAGAACTCAATGGGGTGTGTGTTGGGGCAACATGGCGAGTCCAGTCGAAAAGAGCATGCAATATACTACCTAAAGTTTACCGACTGTGAAACAAGATACTTGCAACGCTTTGGCTTGGGCTGCTCACGACTAAGGCAAGATATGTTGACTCACACTACCTTGTTGATTTCAAGATGGATCCGATAAAATACATATTTGAGAAACCAGCTCTCTCGGAAGAATAGCAAGATGGCAAATGATCTTGACCGAATATGACATCCAAGACACTTCTCGAGAGCGATCAAAGGAAGTGTAGTAGCCGATCATTTGGCTCATCAAGCCGTAGATGACTATCGATCTATGCGCTTCAATTTCCAGATGAAGATGTTTTACTAGTCACAGTTGAAGAACCAGGCCGACGAAGGACCGAACAGGGATCCCGATGGACTATGGTCTTTGATGGAGCCTCAAACGCACTTGGCAATGGCATTGGCGCCATCATTACATCCCCTACAGCGAACATCGCCTTTCACCGCCAGATTATGTTTCATTGCACGAACAACATGGCGAGTCGAGCGTGCATCATGGGTCTTAAAGTCGCTATTGACTTAAGAATCAAGTTCTTACAAGTGTATGGAGACTCACTTTGGTGATCAACAAATTAAGGGCGAGTGGGATACTGAAGCATCCGAATCTCATTCCATATCGAGCATGTTCGAGTTTGATTCCCTACTTTGAAGAGATCACTTTCAATCATATTCCACGAGAAGAGAATCGGTTGGCGGGCGCATTGGCTACTATGTCGCCTATGTTCAAGGTCGATGGGACAACGAGGCTCCCGGATCATCATCGAGAAGTTTGACGAACCAGTATTGTTGTGAGTTTGACGAAGAGAAACCTTGGTACTATGACGTGAAGAGGTATCTTGAGACTCGTGAATATTCCAGGGCATCCATCAATGATAAGAAATTCATGAGAAGATTTGCATCAAATTCTTCCTCAAGAACGACATCTTATACAAGCGCAACCACGACTTGTTACTCCGTAGACCGAAAACAAAGAATGCGTATCATGGAGGAGTTACACGGCGAATTTGGTACCACTCCAAAGGACACACAATGGCTAAGAAGATTTTGAGAACAGGTTACTATTGGTCCACCATGGAAGCTGATTGTCACCGCTATGCTCGATCTTGTCACAAGTGCCAGATTTATGCCGACAAAGTACACGTACCTCTAGTACCTCTGAACGTTTTAACTTCTCCTTGGCCTTTTGCAATGTGGGGCATTGACATGATCGGGGAAATTAAGCCCACAGCTTCCAATGGACATCGTTTCATCCTTGTGGCAATTGATTACTTTACCAAGTGGGTAGAAGCAGCCTCGTATGCATCTGTTACCAAGAATGTTGTGGCTCGATTCATCAAACATAATCTTATTTGTCGGTATGGCACCCCCAAAAGGATTATCACAGATAACGGCTCTAATCTCAACAATAAGATGATCACCGAGCTCTGCACGCAGTTCAAGATCAAGCATCACAATTCATCTCCTTACCGGCCTAAGATGAATGGCGCATGGAAGCGCCAACAAAACATTAAGAAGATCATACGAAGATGATGTGACTTACAAAGATTGGCATGAGATGTTACCATTTGCTCTTCATGGTTATCGCACTTGACGAACATCAAGGGGCAACCCCTTCTCTCTCGTATCGGTATGGAAGCCGTCTTAACCATCGAGGTTCGGATACCCTCAACCGAGTCCTCCGAGGCGAGTTAGGTGAAGACGATTGGGTTCATACGGCTTGATTAACTTGATTGATGAGAAACGACTCGCATCCATCTGCCATGGACATATTTATCAGAAACGAATGATCAGAGCATTTAACAAGAAGGTCAAACACCGAGTCTACCAAGTCGGTGATCTAGTAGTCAAGCGCATCGTTCTTCCAGAAGGTGATCCCAGGGGCAAATGGACTCCCACCTATGAGGGACCGTTTGTAGTCAAGAGATATTTTCCGGCTGAGCTATGATACTTAGCACCATGGACGGTGAAGACTTCCCACACCCTGTGAACGCAGACATAGTCAAAAAATACTACGCATAAAAGAGACCCGCTAGGTCGATTGGCCTAGGCAAAAATAAAGGCATCCTGGCGAACCAAAAGGTTCGGGCAAAAATAAAGGATATATACAAAACATGTACACCCGACAAGTCGAAAACCTGAAAAGGCGGCTTGGGCAAAAAAGGGTATCCCGTGGAAAAACCCGAAAGGCGGTCTAGGCAAAAGTTAGGGATTTAAGCGCGACTATGTCTCTTCCGGATCACCGCTTGCACTACTATCGATTCAAGATTCAAATGGCGAAGATCGGTCTACTCACTTTCTACTGACAGCAAGGGGATGAGATAGTCGAAATATATGAGTACTAGCATAGTTAGAACTTAACGAGATTGATTCCGCATAGCTTTTTACCTTTCTTGTGTATAAAACTACTTGGCCATACGCCACATTTCAAAATAAATGCGAGTTCTTTCTCTTTACAATTTCCATTGTTGTCGTTTGCAATAAGTCCAACGTTTGTTTTGAATGACTATACGCATTTGACAATAAGAATCTAATCACAAACATACGAAAGGTGAACATACAAAAGTACTTACTACAGGTTCCAGGAATTGGGGATGACGACGAAAGTCACCAAATGATCCCCACAAAGGTGTCACTCACAACACACCATCCCCATCGGAGTATATGTTAAGCAGTGATTCCACTCAACCGAGCAATGTTACATCAGTCTCCAAGCAGTAACACCTCATCCCCAGTCAAGGTATTCATCCCCAGCGGACGTGTCTCAATCCTCCCCCTTCTCCCCGGCAGCAGTATCCAGACTCGAAACTTGGTCAGATAGTGCATCGGAAGAAACATACACCTTTTATTCCCCAGCCGGAGATTACAACGGACTCCAGACTCTTCTAGCCCGGTCTCTCAAAGAACCATCAAATGCTCTCCGTGAGATCCACTCGAATCCCCAAGGGCGTCTCTAAATTTCCGCAGCAGGATCTACATACAAGGTCCCCAACAGATCGCTTCCCAGACTCTCCTCAGCAGGGTCTATGAGATCTCCAACCACGAGCTTCTCAAATCTCTACCTTCCTCAACAATGTCTAGGCCCAAGACTTGGTCAGATAGTGCATCGTAGGAATCCAGGATATCTTTCTTCTCCTTCAAAAGCGGGGTTCTCACCTACACAATTCCCCAAGCAGGAGTCAGAAATCTTCAAACAGAACATCTGCATCTTCTTCAAGATGGATATGTTTTGAAATATCACAACATTCATCATCCATACATTTCTCATAAAATCATACTTCATGCATATGTCATTCATATACATTGTCATGCATCATACTTTGCATAAAGCTAACTAATATTCTATCAAAGTTTCTCTTGTTTTCTCCAAAACAGGTGAAAGTCACTTCTGACGCAAACAGGTCCAGGATTAAGCCCGAACCGACGGAAAACTATCGAAGACCGCCTTGGTTGTCCTCCGACAACAGGTCCAGGATTAAGCCCCGAACCGACGGGAAAACTATCCGAAAGACCACCTCTGGTTATCCTCCGACAACAGGTCCAGGATTAAGCCCCGAACCGACGGGAAAACTATCCGAAAGACCACCTCTGGTTAACTGAGATCGGACGAGTAACACGAAGTGGACGAGTAACACGAAGTGGACGAGTACACACTCCATTTCCACCAAGACCGCCTGCTGTTCCTGTTATTAGACAAAATCCAGTTAACATATCTCCCGAGAATCCCGCAATGATTCCCGCTGTTAACCCAAGCACAAATGTTGGTCCTCCTGATAGAACCAATGTCAACACAGATTTTGATGAGATTCTGAAGTTAATCAAGAAAAGCGAGTACAGAGTCGTGGATCAGCTGATGCAGACTCCCTCCAAGATTTCAATACTGTCTCTACTATTGAACTCTGAAGCTCACCGAGAAGCTTTAATGAAGGTACTAGACCAAGCTTATGTAGACCATGATGTGACTACAAGCCAGTTTAGAGGTATTGTCGCCAACATAACAGCTTGTAATAATCTAAGTTTCAGTGATGAGGAACTTCAGGGGAAGGGAAAGATCACAATCTGGCTCTGCATATCTCAATGATTTGCCGATTCTCATCCAACGATAGTGGATACGGTTCATCTTTAAACGAATGCCGAAAATGACTCTTGCTCGCTTAGCTTACAAAGGACACCGATGAAGTTCAATGACATAGTAGTAAGAGCTTTTGACGGTCAAGGAAGTCGGTTATTGGGAAGTCGATCTCCGATGACAATTGGTCCGATACTTTCCAAATCACTTTCCGGTCATGGATGTGCCACCGCCGCTTGTCTACTAGGAAGACCATGGATCCACGAGGCAGGGGCAGTGACATCTACTCTCCATCAAAAACTGAAATTCACAGTAAATGGGAAGTTGGTGACCATCATCGGTGAACAAGCTTTACTAATAAGCCATTTGTCCAGTTTTTCTTTCATCACAGCCTACGTTGAAGGGACACCCCACGAGCCTCCGCTAAGATGAATCTACTAGCAAAAACAGATCATCTATCTCTTCTTATAAAGAAGCAACACAGATAGTAAAAGATGGCAATGCCGAAGGTTGGGGACAAGTAATCAAACCTGTCAAGAATGAGACAAAAGTCGGACTCGGGTTCACACTCGCATTTCCCAAAGACAAGCAAAAGGATGAAGCACTTCGTCCGATCAAAGAAGTATTCCACAGTGGGGGTTTCTTAAACCCTGTTCCTCAAGAAGTTAATGTTATTACCATTGAAGGTGATGAAGATGATCTCTCTAGATCTGAAGAGTGGAGCACTTATTTAAACAGCCCTGAATATGTGTCTCAAGAAGAATCGTACGCACCGTCCTCCAACTGATCAATTCAAAGGTATATCCCTACAGCAGAATAAAAATCCACCTGTCCCTTATGAAGTTTGGGACACCTTGGGAGAACCAAGTGGCAAGTTTGACTATATGGTGAAATACACTGCGCCAGAAAGCTCAAAAATCAGAATCGAAGATATCCAGCCCACTGGATAGGGTGATTCTTTTGAGTATCCTAGTCAACCAGAAGAGGAGCATACGTCTTCCCGATCCTATCAACCCATTGAGGTTCCAAATGAAGATCTCTGCTTTAACGCGCCTGTGGAATTTGTTAAACCAGATTTTGACTATCACTACATCAACGTAATCATTGAAGATCAGGGGTACGATTCGGGATACGAATTGGAAAGTGTCGCCAACAATGAGTCTCTTCACTCGAAGATTGAGGTACATCCCGAATTCAACAAGCCATGTCATACCCCAAAATTTGCCCTCCATCTGAAAAGATTTCATACATATATGCTCAAGGATTCTTCAAGAGTCGATCGACAAACTCTCTCCTGACAATCAACCCAAACTAGGGTTTGGTATCTCCCAAGTCAAGATGGATTTCCAACATCCCAAGGGTCTTCATGCCTCCTCATATGCTTCAAAGATTCTCCATGTCAAGTTTCAAGCCTCACAAGTCAAGTTTCCTCGTGCATTGCTCGATGGTTGAAAATCGGTGTATTGGACAAAAAGTCAACTCGTGGTCAACATACATCAAACTTCATAATTTTTGGTCAACATCCTCATTTTGAAGTTACATTCATCATTTGATCAAGGGTTGATCATGATTCATCAAGAAAACTCAAGATTTGCTCAAAAGTCAAACTTTCTAAATTAGGGTTTCTAGATGAAAAGTCAATGAACTTTGACCGATCATAACTTTCTCATACTTTCTCAGAAATTTTCCCACCAAAGCTCATTTTGAAGGAAATTCAATTCTCTACAACTTGATGTCTCACAAGAATGTCCAAAAAATGCTTCATTTGAGAGGTATAGCTCAAAACATTACAGGTCATTTTCAAAGTCAACAAAAAGTCAACTTTTGGATTTGAAGATATATTGAGCATGGTAACTCCAATTGAGATGAGACCAAAGACATTGTTTAGAGGACTCTTAGAGCTTTCCAAAAAGTCCAAGAACACTCAAAAATGTGGAAAATTGAGCAAGATACACCATTCACAAGTTGGGCAATTTTGGAAGAATGCACAAAGAGAGATACTTCAAAAAATCAAATCTTTTGCAAATGGGCCTACTTTTTCTTCATCCTAACTTGTTCCTCATGCAATTAGGAATGTCCAAGCCCAATGCCACGAATTTTTGATTTATTTTTCTATTTAATTTGTAATTTATTCATTTAAATGCAAATTAAATCTTAAAATAAATTATAAAATCAAAATTAATTGGAAGATTGATTTTTATTGCTTTCTTGTGATCCAATCAACCCATAAATGCCAGCAATTTCAAATTAGATCAAATTTGGCAAGATTGGATTGAAATTGACAAAATTTGAAAATTTGATTTCATGAGAATATCAAATTTGATTTCCATTGAATATTGATTAATTCTTTCCAAATTCAATCCCAAATCCATCCAAAGATATAAACTTGATGCATCTCAATTGCAAAAAACGAAAAATTGCTCTAGAAACCCTATTCTCAAAGTCAAAAATCCGTGCACTTGAAGCAACTGGTAACCCTAGTTTTGCTTCGATTCAACCCATTCCAAGCCGTCCATTACATTCCTTGAGGTCTTTAGAGTCGATCCACTCTTACATCGCTCAAAACCATCAAGAATCAAGCAATCCAGTTTGGTTTGTTCTTATTTTTCCAAATTGATTATCAATATTCATGCATTATTAACTTGTTTTGATTGTTTGTTTGTGCTTAGAATCAAGTTTTCAAACTTTCTGGGCAAGCCAATTGGATTTCTATGGCCGGAATCGTGTTTCACCATGATTAGGGTTTATGTGGCCGATTTAGGGTTTCATGAAATACGTAAAATTGGACAATAAGACCTAGACGTTGTATTAATGCTGCTCAAGGAATCGAACCATGGCCTTAGATATAATTTATATTATGTATACCGCATTTTGATTTTGCTGTGGTCTCGTAGCCAACCAAAGCCGACGCTATCTTTCAAAAATTCAAAAGGTTGAAGATGACTGGATGGCGCGAGCGGGAGGAAGCTGATGAGCGACGCGTGTTATTTTCAAATCGTTCCGTTTCCAAACAGTTGACACACTTGGCTCAGTTGGTCAGCGCGTTGGTTTTCAAAGTTTGAGCATCATGTCCTGAGTTCGATCCACACTGAGACCAGTTTTGCTATTTTCTTCCAAGTTCATTATTTTTCATATTTTCCATATTCTAATATTTTTCCATTATTTTAATTCTTTTCATGATTTTATTTTTGCATTAAAAAATTACCAAAAACATTTTTTCTTTTTACATTATTTTCATAAAAATCTTTATTTAATTTAATAAATTAAAAAACATATTTTTGCATGCATATTTAATTTTATTTATATTTTTGCATTTAATTCACTTTTAATTGCATTTTAATTATTAAATCTTTTCCAAAAAATCCCAAAAAATTATTTTAGCTTATTTATCTTATTTCCAGCATATATTAATTTTCTCATATTAAAAATTGCATTTTTTCTAACATTTTCTCATTTTCGATTTCATCATATTTTCCGATTTTCTTATTCTTTCACAAAGTTGTCCGATTCGGACGTTTTCTTTTATCGCTTTATTTTCCAATAATGTAACTGTTCATGGGGTGTAATAGTTTAATCTAGGGTTTTATTTTCCGCATTTTTAAATTATGTATCTGCCCCAAAGCCATGTAATAGCGTAGGTTTATCTTTCCGCACCTTTACATTCCCGCTTTACATTCCGCATTTTATTTTCCGCACCCTTATCAATTGTTAGTAAATAGGCGTGTATGGCAAGACTATAATTGAACATAACCCACTAATCTTCAAGATAAAATATCTGAATTTGACACACTTCTTTCACACATGCACCCCTTAGGGTAATTCTCTCTCGATGCCTTTCGATTCAAAATGGTCATGTCCCTCGAACGTAGAGGTATTCTAGCACCGTTGCCTCCAAACAAATCATCATAGTCCCTTCGATACAAAGATCATAAGACCCACGATGTCGCCTACGAATACATGATCTTGACCCTCGATTGTCGCCTACGAAAAATGATGATAGTCCCTTCGAATGTGCTAGGATACTTCCTACAAGTTGCTTTCTATGACCATCCGATGTCCCTTCGAATGTCCCGCTTACATCCAACGAATGGAGCTACCTACTAACTAATGGTATGGCTAGTGCTATTCTAAAGGAACGTAGAAGTACAAATGACCAACTCGAGTGGGTAAATAAGTCTTTAGTTGCTCGCCCACCAAATGCTTTTCACACCACACACTCTTTTTCAAAGTTCAAACTCTTTTCAAAACGAAACATTTCCAAACACTTTGTATACACTCCTACATGAGTCATTGCAAAGTCAAAGCGAAATGCCTTTTCAAAACATCTTTGTCAAACACACGTAAAGCAATTTTAAAAAGTGATCTAGAGTAACTAAGAGCCGTAGATAACTACGGATGGAAAGGGTGCTAATACCTTCCCTTTCATAACCATTCTCCGAACTCGTAATCTAACGAAGGTCTTTTTCTTACTTTTACCTTCCCTTAATTGATAAAAATAAAAGTCGGTGGCGACTCTTGCTATCCGCACATTTGGATACAAAATCCTACAAAGTCGGCTTCACCAGACATTACCAACAGAAGCACATATGTTGTATCCCATACTTCCCGATCTATTCATCAAGCCAAAGAAGACTACTTTAGCAGCACAAAAGGCAAGGTCCGTTGTCCGGAGTCTTCAAAACCTGCTCCACCAACGATCAAAGTCTACTCAAGGATTAAGCCAAGTGGAAAACTACCAGAGTACCTCGATTTCCAGGGAGTTCGCCACTACTGGAAACCTGTTGAAGTTCGGACAAATCTTCATAGTTCTAAGTAGTTTATCTTTGCTTTTATTTTGAACTCTCGCTTCGTCCAAAGCGAAGAGATGTTTTATAGGGTTTAGCTTTTAAATAATTTCTCTTTGTCTTTCCCAAGACAAGTGAGTTTGTATTTTAGGGCCCTGTTTCATATTGTGAATCATAAATAAAACGCGTTGTTTTGATTCCACACTTTGTGTTTATTTTCATTTTTACCCTTTTTTGGAAATGATAATCCTAAAAAACACAATAAAAAAAATCTTCAAAAAAAAAATATAAAAAATTAATCTGCATACACTTTCACATCAACTTTTTTAAAAAAAATGATGAAAAAAAGGTTAATTAATCGAACATAAATCAAATATGCAGATTAACAGATGGACAAATCCATTGAAAGCAATAACTCTATGCTCTCTCCCAACTTTGAAATCCCCTGTGAAGTCACTGAGGAAGAAGTTGAAGAAGAGATCCCAGATGAGATTTCTCGACTACTTAAGCACGAGGAAAGAATCACTCAGCCTCACAAAGAGCCTCTAGAAGCAATCAACTTGGGTTCTGAAGAAGACAAAAAAGAAGTAAATATCGGAGCTTCACTCGACAGCAACGTCAAGAGCAAGCTGATAGATCTTATCAAAGAATATGTTGATGTGTTCGCTTGGTCCTACCAGGACATGCCAGGTTTAGATACCAGCATCGTAGAGCATCATTTGCCGTTAAAACCAGAGTGTCTGCCAGTTAAACAGAAACTGAGAAGAGTTCACCCTGAAATGGCCGACAAAATCAAAAAGGAAGTTCAAAAGCAGCTCGACGCAGTTTCCTCACACCGAATATCCTCAATGGCTAGCCAACATAGTACCGCTCCAAGAAATACGGAAGGTTAGAATGTGTGTTGACTCACGGACTTGAACAAAGCTAGTCCAAAGATGATTTCCCACCGCGACATCGACATGCTAGTGGATAGTACCGCAAAGTTCAACGATTTTCCTTCATGGACGGTTTCTCCGGCTATAATCGATCGTAATGGCTCCCAAGACATGGAGAAGACATCCTTCATCACGCCATGGGGCATGTTTTGCTACAAAGTAATGCCGCTTGATTAAAGAATGCAGTGCAACTTATCAAAGGGCAATGACTACTCTTTCATGACATGATGCACAAAGAGATCGAGGTCTACGTGGACGAAATGATAACAAAGTCCGACAATCAAGAAGAGCATATAGAATATCTCAAGTTGTTTCAAGGACTAAGGAAATTTCACCGAATCCTAACAAATGCACCTTTGGGGTAAGATCCGAAAACTCCTAGGTTTCATCGTCACCAAAGAGGTATTGAAGTCGACCGACAAAGTCAAGGCTATTCAAGAAATGCCTACGCCACATACGTAAAAGCAAGTAAGAGGATTTCTTGACGGTTGAATTACATCTCCGATTTATCTCTCAAATGATCTACCCGTGGCCGATCAAGAACTCGCTTTTTTCAAAAATAATCATTTAAATAATTTTCGAAAACAACAGTGAAATCGCCACCTAATTTTATTTGTTCTAAAAAAAGAACGGGAAAATATAGATAAAACCCACGAAGAAGAGGATAAGACGGTCTACGAGAAAAAAGAGATATAGGTTCGGGAGTTGGTTATGCAAGGGGAAGGTATTAGCACCCCTTACATCCATCGTACTCGATGGTACCCATTTAGTTCAAAGTGTGGTTATGTGTTAGTGTGAAAATTTTACGATCTTCTAAGGTTTAAAAGGATAAAGAAAGAGAGAAGAAATGTTTTTATTATTTTTGAGTTTGACACGGTTTCGAAACCGCGTGCCTACGTATTCCCTCGTGCAATGGGAAAGTCAAAACTCCGTAGTTCTTCTAAAAAATGATTGTTTGTTGATTGATTTTAAATGAAAAGACAAGTCGTCATTTTTAAAGGAGAAGACTCTTCTAACGTCCACAAGGTGTGATAAAGAATAAAAGACTACGCACCAACATGAGGGAGGGTTTGAGAACACCTCTAGTACTCAAGTGGAGAAGTCAAAAACCTTGGGAATAGAGGAAGAAGCATCTCAATTATAAATGAATCATGTCTAATATTGAAAAGGGGTTTAAAAGTAAATGGTGCTTGGAGCGCACAAAAGATATTGAATGTGTTGGAATTGATTTTAAATTGTGGATGACAAGTACCAAAACGTTGGGCTATCCTCTAACGATTCAATACTCGAGATTGGTGATTGAGGTCAACCGATCATCTCTCATCCAAAATTTTTATTATGAAAAGAGTGAGGTGAAATGAAGTTCACTTTATTATGTATGGAATAAAGTATTTAAGTCATTGGGTTACCTCTAATGGCCCAAATATTTTACATTTTAATTAAATCGTCGGGTTGTCCTCTAACAATTTAATTAAATACCATAGCATTATGTTTTTTTGTTTTAGAACATGGATTTGAAGTTTCTCAATTTATTGGGTTATCCTCTAATCAATTAGAAACTTCGATTTGTTTTAATCACTAACCTCTAACCATTAAAACAAATCTTATCCAAGTGTTCTTTTTTCTCAGAAAAATTGATTAAATAACTCGACGCTGGATCGAGGTTTGAGAAGAAGACTCGACGTTGGATCGAGTTTTATTGAAAGTATTTTAAATGCTTGGTGAATGGAAAAGAATAGAATCGAGACAATTGTAAATCACAAGTAAAATCGACAAAGCCCATACAAGGTGGCCAACCTAAGTATAAAATAATTAAATTACATGTGTACTAGCAAAGTGGGCTAGTTCACTATAACGACTAATTGGAACAATTAATCAAATAGGCTCACCGTAAGAAGGCCCAGGATCAAGCGCATATGTGTGCATGTGTGGTCATCGCGACGCTCGTAGCTTTGTCGACTTACGGTTTAAAAATGATTTACAAATATTAGTTTAAAAAAGATTTTTTTGGTTTTGTGTAAGTGACAGTCAAATAAAATAAAATAAATGTGCACTAGATAATTATTACAATAATTGTTTTTTGGGAGAGGGATACAAGAATTATAAATGGGGATTAAACGGTAAAATAAAGATGGAAAGCGGTAAATTATTTACAATACAACAAGGGGATTGGGATACAATTTTTTGAATGGGAATGAATTGAAATTAAAGAGGAAACGATAAATTTAATAAAGATACAAATGTAAATTAAATACGGTGAAATTTAAATATCGATTAATGTATTTTATTTTATTAATTAGAATAGATTATATGAACTAATTCTAAGAAATGCAACCACTATATTACAAGATAATTTGAATTTATTTATCGATGAATAAATAAAGCATAAAATTATATGTATATAGTATATATAATACTAAATATAAGAAATAAATATAATATGTATATTTACAATACTAAGTATAAGTAATAAAATAATATGTATGATTATATTTACAAAGACTAAATATAAGAAATAAAATAATACTAAATATAGTTATATTTGCGATTAAATATAAAATAAACATACTATGTATAATCATATTTATAGTACTAAATATAATAATATAAATACTAAGTATATATATATATATATATATATATATATATATATATATATATATATATATATATATATAATGGAGAGTGTAGATGTGTTATCGAAAGTGAATGCTTTTGAACGACCCTTTGATATCTTCACAAGTAGCACATATGTTAGTAGCATGAGTGGTATAAAATTAAAATGAAAGGCAAATTGTAAAATAAATTAGAATATGATTTAGTAAGCAATATATGAAACGAAATTAGAAGCAAAATTAGACAAATATTAAGAATGTGAGACATGGGAACAGGGGGGTGTACTCCAGAGTTATCTAATGAACTAATTCCTATTATAGCATACAAAATGGGCCTAAACTGGGGGTATGAGATAGAAAAATGCTAGGCCCAGTCCAGAATCCGCCTAAGCCCAATCTTTCAAAAAAAACATTTTAAATCAGCTTCTTCCCAATAACCATGTCACGTAATTTTTGTATGTGCATATCAATTGGCCAAACAAAGTTAAGTTGTTCACATTTTTATTATTTGAAACAAAAGGAAAATGACATGTGGCATAGTTAGATAGGCTAATGGGAAACATCATGAACTAATTGAAATCCATCTACACCTAGGGCTCCTGTTTTGTAAGACAGAAACAGTCATCGGAGAAGGTCTCCGGTCATCCCTTCTGGCGAGATCTCTACCACCGGTGGTAGCACTCACGTCTGTGATATCTAGACGGCAAGAATTAGTAGCTTGTCGAGTATTTCCTAACACCATTGCCATGTTGTTTTCACAGAGTTCACCCCAATGCTCCTAACATGAAGATTCTAGGCATGTTGTGAAATGGTTCCGAGAAACTTACCTCTTTGATGACTGCGGACTGAACAAGAAGGTTGAAGGAGACGGCAAGGATACTGTGAGAGAGAGACACGCGGAAGCAGATGGTTTAACAGAAGGAACAGAGGTGAATAGAGCTTGTATCGAATCGATGAAGATGGTTGAGGATGCTGGCTGGAGATGGGATAATGAGCAAGGTTGTGAGACAAGACAGAAGGAGTCGTTGGTGAACAGGGCGATTAAGAGAGTGACAGAGGTGTCGAGACAGAGGAGTAGTTTGTGGGTGTTTAGGCTGTGATGAAGGAGGAGTGACGGAGCTTACGGCAAGACAGAGGGATTAGTGAGAAGGTGAGGGTGGTCCGATTTGATGAAGAATGGAGCGGCAGAACAGTGAGATGATGAAGTAAAGGGGGTGAACGGAAGGTGTTGGCAGCGAATAGAGGGAGTATTGAACTTGAGCAGAAACAGAAAGGATGAATGGGGTTTCCGTGAGAAGGTGTGACAGATGGAAAGAGGATGAGTTTTTATTTTTGTTTTTTTTTCCAGATTTTTCCGCCTCCTTTTCAATACCCAATTTCGGTCTCCTCCCCATTTGGTAACAATAACATCTTATATTTATACACAAACAGCTAGGTTTTACATAATTTAAAAAATGCCTAAAATATCCTTCATGATTAAATGGGCCATAAAATGGGTTGGGTAAAAAATGACAAGCCCAAAAGTATTTTTGTTTTGATTTTTTGAGATAAAAAATGGACACCTAAAATTGTCAAAAATTGTAAAAGTTCGAACAATAAATTATCCGAAAAAATAATATGAGCATATTAAAATAAATTACGGGTCTTGTAAATTAAAGAAAAATTATTGAAATGGTTAAAATTGAAATAAAATGATAATAAAGAATACTCGATTTTAAAATACTTACAGTTAAAAACGAGACTAAAAAAATGTATCGAAAAATTAGGGAGAGCACATTTTCATGATCTACGCGACACGTAGATTCATAAAGCAGTGAGTAAAAAATAAAAACTTGAAATATTTTCTCCGCTAATTTTCGCACAGTATCGAATTTTTTTTAACAGTCTGGTTATAAAATCGAAATATCGATATCACCTACATATAAATAATTTAAAAATCAATGCAATAAACAGAGAGAGAGAGGTAAAAATGCATGCAGTAACATAACAGGTATTTTACAACTAAAAAACGATGCAAACATCAATTTAAACTAACTTTTGGTCAATTTAAATACGACGAAATTATGCGATTGCAATGTGTGAATGACTGTTTTTTTATCTTAAATATAATGCGAGTAGAAAAATAGCAGGGTAAAATTTGGGGTGCAACACCGATATTCAAGCTTCTCCGCAAAAATCAAGAGGTTGTGTGGACAGAAGATTGCCAAAAAGCGTTTGACAGTATCAAAGAATATTTGTCAGAACCTCCAATATTGATTCCTCCAGTCGAAGGAAGACCGTTAATCATGTACCTTACCGTGCTAGAAGATTCCATGGGATGCGTGCTTGGACAGCAGGATGAAACCGGTAAGAAAGAGCATGCCATCTACTACTTGAGTAAAAAGTTCACAGACTGTGAAACTCATTACTCCATGCTCGAGAAAACATGTTGCGCTTTGGTGTGGGCTTCAAAACATCTCCGCCAGTACATGATCAATCACACGACTTGGTTAATCTCCAAAATGGATCCAATCAAGTACGTCTTTGAAAAGCCTGCCTTAACGGGAAGAATTGCAAGATGGCAGATGCTGCTATCTGAATATGACATCCAGTACCATGCTCAAAAAGCGGTTAAAGGAAGCATTCTTGCTGATCACTTGGCTTATCAGCCGCTCAATGAATACCAATCTCTCAAGTTTAACTTCCCAGACGAGGATGTTATGTACTTAAAGATGAAAGATTGTGACGAACCACTACCCGAAGAAGGTCCAGATCCAGAATCTAGATGGGGCTTGATTTTTGATGGAGCAGTTAACGTCTTTGGTAATGGAATTGGGGCAGCCATCATCACTACCGAGGGTTCTCATATCCCGTTTTCCGCCGATTGTCGCTTGATCGCACCAACAACATCGCAGTATGAAGCTTGTATCATGGGTATCAAGAAGCCATCGACTGAGGATCAAGGTCCTGACATATATGGAGACTCAAGACTTGTGATCAACCAAATCAAAGACAAGTATGGAACTCATCATCTTGGTTTGATTCCCACGAGATTATGCAAGACGCTTGTTGACTTTCTTCAACAAAGTTGAACTGCATCATATCCCTCGAGATCAGAATCGAATGGCAGACGCCTTGGCCACTCTACCTTCCATGTTCAAAGTCAACAATTGGAATGATATGCCTAATATCCGTATCAGACGCCTTGAAAGACCGATATGTATTTGCAATCAAGCGCTTTGACGATAAACCGTGGTTCCACGACATCAAACGTTTCCTTCAAACACGAGAGTACCCACTCGGGGCATCGTACAAAGATAGGAAAACTCTAAGGAGGCTTGCTAGAAATTTCTTCCTGAATGAAGATGTGCTATACAAAAGAAACTTCGACATGGTTCTGCTCAGATGCGTCGACAGACAAGAAGCAGACACGATCATCCATGAAGTGCATGAAGGATCCTTTGGGACCCATTCAAATGGGCATGCAATGTCCAAAAAAATCTTGAGAGCAGGGTACTATTGGATAACAATGGAATCCGATTGCTGTAAACACGTCAAAAGATGTCACAAGTGCCAGATCTACGCAGATAAGATTCATGTACCTGTAATACGGTGAACTGACTTTGTGGATTTTGTATCGCAAATGTGCGGATAGCAAGAGTCGCCACCGACTTTTATTTTTATCCAATAAAGGGAAGGTAAAAGTACAGAAAAAGACCTTCGTTTAGATTCTGAGTACGGGAGAATGGTTATGAAAAGGGAAGGTATTAGCACCCCTTTCCATCCGTAGTTATCTACGGGCTCTTAGTTGCTCTTAGATCACCTTAAAATTGTGCTTTCGTGTGTTTGACAAAATGTTTTGAAAAGGCATTTCGCTTTGACTTTGTAATGATTCATGTAGGAATGTATACAAAGTGTTTGGAAATGTTTCGCTTTTGAAAAGAGTTTGAACTTTGACAAAAGTGTGCGTGTGAAAAGTATTTTGATAGAGGAAGCAACTAAAAGTCTTATTACCTACTCGTAATGGTCGTTGTTATTTTACGCCCTTTAGAATAGCGCTATCCATACCATTAGTTGGTAGGTAACTCTATTCGCTGGATGTAAGCGGACATTCAAGGGACATCGGATGGTCATAGAAAGCAACTTGTAGGAAGTATCCTAGCACATTCAAGGACTATCATCATTTTCGAGGCGACAATCGAGGGTCAAGATCATGTATTCGGAGGCTTACATCGTGGTCTTATGATCTTTGTATCGAAGGGACTATGATGATTTGTTTTGAAGGCAACGGTGCTAGAATACCTCTACATTCGAGGGACTTGACCATTTGAATTCGTAAAGCAACGAGAGAGAATTACCCTAAGGGGTGCATGTGTGAAGAAGGATGTGTCGATTCGGATATTTTATCTTGAAAATTAGTGGGCTATGTTCATTATTATCTTGCCATACACGCCTAGTTACTAGCAATTTATAGGGTGCGGAAATTAAAATGCGGAATGTAAAGATGCGGAAAGATAAATGTCCTACGCTATTACATGGCTTTGTGGAAGATACATAATTTAAACTTGCGGAAAATAAAAACCTAGTTTAAACTATTACATCCCATAGACAGTTACATTATTGGAAAAATAAAATGATAAAGAAAAATTGTCTGAATCGGATCAACCTGTAAAAGAATGAGAAATCGGAAAGTACGAGATGAATCGAACAAGAGAAAAAATGTTAGAAAAATGCAAGTTTTTAAATGAGAAAAATATTTCATGCTGGAAATAATATAAATATGCTAAAATAAATTTTTGGGATTTTTTGGATGCAATTTAATAATTAAAAATGAATTAAAAGTGATTTAAATGCAAAATTATGAATAAAAATAAATATGCATGCAAAATTATATTTTTTAATTTTATAAATTAAATAAAGATTTTATGAAAATAATGTAAAAAGAAAAATAATTTTTGATGGTTTTTTAATGCAGAAATAAAATTATGAAAAGAAATTAAAATGATGCAAAAATATTAAATAAATAAGAAAAATATAGAAAATAAGAAAATAGTGCAAAGTTGTAAAAGAATGCAAAACCAGGCCTCAGGCTGGCTCGAACCGGTGTCCTTTGAGAGCATCTGGGAACAGTGAACGTCTTAACCACTAGGACAAGTGGCTCTTTGTGTTGGGAAAGCTGAAATCAAATCGATATAAGTGATGACGCGCCCCTAATTTGAATTCAAACTGAGTCAGCGCGCGGGCCCCAGTTGTTTTTGAATGAGCGAATCAGAACGCACGGTCGTGCCAACCATGCATCGCCGGAGTCAAATTTGGTCAGCGACGCCGAAGCCCTAGCTCCGGTCGTCTTCTCCGACCATGCCAAGCCTGAATCCTGCAAAACACGTAGAATCAAAGCAAAAGGAAAACCTATTTCCCCTAAATCGGACCTCCTGAACCCAATGGTAACGTCCGTTTCAGTTAAAAACGACTACATCAGCCAGTTCGAAGCTTCTCCGTTTCTAAACCCTAGCCATGGCAATATGCAATTTCAACGTTCATGCCGTGGAACGATGACCCAGATCGACCATGTGGAGTCTCAGGAACACAACCAAATCATTAGAATCAATTGAAACAAGCAGATAATAAAAGTGCAATTTCAAGAAAAAATTGATTATGTATGCATGTATATAGCTTGATTCTGGATGGTTTGATTAATAACAATAGTGCATTCTTACTCAAACTTACCCTCTGAGCACGATGGAATGATGTTTGAGGGCTGAAAGTGGCTGGATTTTGAAATTCGATTTTCTCAAGTTTCTTGAAAAATTTTGCAAGAATAAGGGTTTGGCTTGAGCTAGGGTTTCGTTTCTTTGTTTGTACACAATGCTGGCTATTTATAGAACAAATTGAGAGAGGAAAAAGAGTAAAAAAAGATTTGATTTGGAGCATTCAATATTTTTCAAATAAAATCAATTTTCTTGAAAGAAATTTGATTTCCTCTTCAATGCATGATCATGCACGAATTTGGAAAGAGTTTTGGGCTATCTTGGACTTCAAGGAAGATATAAATCCAACTCATTTGAAAAAATAATTTATTTTCATATTTTATATGATTTAATTTTGAATTAACTGTCTTAAAATTCAAAGATAAATCATAAAAATAGAAAATTACCATGGCCAAGCATTTATGGGTCAAAAATAATGTCATGAACAAGTTTGGACCAAAAGATTTTAGGCCCATTTGGAAAATTTTGCATTTTGACCAAAATGTCCTTTTGTGCAATTGTCCAAAATTGCCCAACTTCTGAATAGTGTATCTTGCTCAATTTTCCACATTTTTGAGTTTTCTTGGACTTTTTGGAAATCTATAAGAGTTCTCTAACCAACATTTTTGGTCTCATCTCAATTGGAGTTTCCATGCTCAATATATCTTCACAACAAAAAGTTGACTTTTTGTTAACTTTGAAAATGACCTGTAATGTTTTGAGCCATACCTCTCAAATGAAGCATTTTTTGGACATTCTTGTGAGACATGAAGTTGTAGAGAATTGAATTTCCTTCAAAAAAAGAGTTGGTGGAAAACTTTCTGAGAAAGTATGAAGAAGTTATGATCAGTCAAAGTTCAGTTGACTTTTCACCTAGAAACCCAAATTTAGAAAGTTTGACTTTTGAGCAAATCTTGAGTTTTCTTGATGAATCATGATCAAACCTTGATCAAATGATGAATGTAACTTCAAAATGAGGATGTTGACCAAAAATCATGAAGTTTGACTGTATGTTGTCCACAGTTCACTTTTTGTCCAATACAACTGATTTTCAACCATCTGAGCAATTGTCTGAGGGAACTTGATCTGTGAAGCTTGAAACTTGACATGGAGAATCTTTGAAGCATATGAGGAGGCATGAAGACCATTGGAGATGTTGGAAGTCCATCTTGATCTGAGAGGTACCAAACCCTAGTTTGAGTTGATTGTCTAGGAGAGAGTTTGTCTGATCAACTCTTGAGGAATCTTTGAGTATAGATGTATGAAATCTCTTGAGTAGATGGAGGGCAAATTTTGGGGGTATGACAGCTTCCCCTGTTCAATCTTCTTATACTGGAAGGTTAGATTGACATGCTTGTCTTTTATGACCTGGAGGTAGAAGATGATTGAACACTCGAGTACACCTAAAAATTTGCACTCGCGGTTGCTGGATGGTGCGGGAATGGGCCTACAGATGCCATTTGGAGAAGTTGGAGACTTCGCTGGGGAATGAGCCATACGCTAGACTCGAGACCATTGATAGGATAATTGCTGGGGATGGGCTTAAGATGCCATCTAGAAAGGTCGCTGCTGGGGAGTGAGCCGTACGCTAGGCTATGTAGACGTTTCTGGAGAGGAGCACGTAGATGGGCTTAAGATGCCATCCAAGGAAACTGAGTCGTACGCCAGACTCTATAGTTGCTGTTGATAATAAGAGAGAGTCAGAGTGGTTCTTCGTGTCGACCATTCTGAGGAGATAGTAATTGGCGAAGCGTGGATACTTTCCCTGTTGTGCATCGGGTATTGATCCATTGCCTGTTATCGGAAGATAACTTATGATCGTTTGGATAGGGTTTCCCGTCTGGCTTCGGGTGTTAATCCTGGATCGGCTGTTGGAGAACAGCGAGGGTGGTCGTTCGGATAGTTTTCCCGTCTAGATTCGGGTCTTAATCTTGAACCTGTTTGCGTCAGAAGTGACTTTCACCTGTTTTGGAGAAAACAAGAGAAACTTTGATAGAATATTTGTTAGTCTTATGCATAGTATGATGCATGATAATGTATATGAATGATGTATGCATAAATTATGACTTCATGAGAAAATGTATGAATGATAGATGTTGTGGTATTTCAAAACATATCCATCTTAAAGAAGATGGGGATGTTCCGTTTGAAGATTTCTGACTTCTAAGGATGGAGATCCTGAGAAGAGACGAACTTTGATTCCTCCGATGCACTATCTGACCAAGTCTTGGGCCTTGATATTGTTGAGGGAGGTAGAGATTGAGACACTCGTTGCTGGAGATCTCATACATAGACCCTGCTGGGGAGAGTCTGGGGAGGCGATCGGTTGGGGACCTTGTATGTAGACCCTGCTGAGGAAAATTTAGGAGGCGCTTTACTGGGGATTCTGAGTGTAGATCTCGCTGGAAAGCGCTTGATGGTTGCTGGGAGACCGGGTGTTGGAAGAGTCTGGAGCCCGTTGTAATCTCTGGCTGGGGAAATAAAGATGTAGTTTCCTCCGATGCACTATCTGACCAAGTTTCGAGTCTGGATACTGCCGCTGGGGAAAAGGGAAATGGCTGAGAGATATCCGCTGGGGATAAATACCTTGGCTGGGGGTGAAGTGTTACTGCTTGGAGACTGATGTAACATTGATTAGTCGAGTGGAACTTCTACTCGTGGATTAACATATGCTCTGCTGGGGGGAGGTTTGTAGTGGGTAACACCTCTGTGGGGATCATGCTCTGTGGGGGAACGTTTTTGGTGGCTTTCGTCGTCATCCCAATTCCTGGAGCCTGTAGTAAGCACTTTTGTATGTTCACTTTTCGCATGTTTGTGAACGGATTTTTATTGTCAGATGCGTATAGTCATTCAAGGCAAACGTTGGACCTTATGCAAACAACAACAATGAAAATTGTAAAGAAAAAGAACTTGTATTTATTTGAAATGTGGCGTATGGCCAAGTAGTTTATACACAAAAAGGTAAAAAGCTATGCGGAAACAATCTCGTTAAGTCCCAACTATGCTAGTACTCATATATTTCAACTATCTCATCTCCTTGCTGTCAGTAGAAAGTGAGTGAATTGATCTTCGCTATTTGAATCTTGAATGCTGATAGTAGTCTGGAAGAGGGTGATCTGGGAGAGACATAGTCGTACGCTTAAATCCCTAACTTTTGCCTAGACCGCCCTTTCGGTTTTCACCACCGATACCTTTTGCCCAAGCCGCCTTTTCGTGTTTTCGACTTGCCGGTGTACATGTTTTGTATATATCCTTAACTTTGCCCGAACCCTTTGGTTCGCCAGATGCCCTTATTTTTGCCTAGGTCACGACCTAGCGGGTCTCTTCATGCGTAGTATTTTTGACTATGTCCGCTCATGTGGTGTGGAAGTCTTCACCATCCATGGTGCTAAGTATCATAGCTCACGGAAACACTATCTTGACTACAAACGCCCCTCATAGGTGGGAGTCCATTTGCCCCTCGATCACCTTGTGGAAGAACGATGCGCTGACTACTAGATCACCGACTTGGTAGACTTTGCTTGACCTTCTTGTTAAATGCTCTAATCATTCGCTTCGATAGATCCGTCCATGGCGTATAGATGCGAGTCGCTTCTCATCAATCAAATTAATCTGTCAAGGCGAGTCTCGACCCAATCGCTTCGCTAACTCGGCCCCGAGGACTCGTCGAGGGTATCAACCTCGATGGGTAGGACGGCCCATACCGTATACAGAGAAGGTTGCCTGTTGATGTACGATCAAGTGCGATAACCATGAAGAGCAAATGGTAACATCTCATGCTAATCCTTGTAAGTCACCGCCATCTTCTCAGATAATTTTCTTAATGTTCTTGTTGGCGCTTCCATCGCGCCATTCATCTTAGGCCGATACGAGAAGAATTGTGATGTTTGATCTTGAATGCGTGTAGTTCGTGATCATCTTATTGTTGAGATTAGAGCCGTTATCCGTGATAATCCTTTCGGAGTGCCATACCGACAGATAAGATTATGTTTGATGAATCGAGCCACAACATTCTTGGTAATGATGCGAACGAGGTCGCTTCACCCACTTGGTAAAGTAATCGATTGCCACAAGGATGAAACGATGTCCGCTGGAAGCAAGGCTTGATTTCCAATCATGTCAATGCCCCACATTGCAAATGGCCAAGGAGTGTTAGAACATTCTGAGGTACCGAGGTACGGTACTTTGTCGGCATAACCGCATTTATGACAAGATCGAGCGTAGCGGTGACAATCGCCCATGGTGGACCAATAGTAACCTCGTCTCGTAATCTTCTTAGCCATCGTATGCCCACCGGAGTGGGTACTAAATGCGCCTTCGTAACTCTTCCATGATGCGCTCATTGTTTTCCGGCTCACACAATGGAGTAAGCATAAGTCGGGTTGGCTTGTATAGATGTCGCTGTTGAGGAAGAATTTGATGCAAACCTTCTCATGAACTTCTTATCATTAATGATGCCCTGCTGGATATTCCCGAGTCTCAAGATACCTCTTCACGTCGTAGTACCAAGGTTTCTTCCGTATCAAGCTCATAACATTACCGTTCGTCAAACTTCTCAATGATGATCTCGGGAGCCTCGTTGTCCCATCTAACCTTGAACATAGACGACATAGTAGCCAATGCGTCTGCCAACTGATTCTCTTCTCGTGGAATGTGATTGAAAGTGATTTTTTCAAAGTAGGGGATCAAACTCAGAACATGCTCTCGATAGGGAATGAGATTCGGATGCTTCCTATCCCACTCGCCCTTAATCTGACTGATCACCAAAGCTGAGTCTCCATATACTTGCAAGAACTTGATTCTTAAGTCAATAGCAGCTTTGATACCCATAATGCACGCCAGATTCGCCATGTTGTTAGTGCAATCAAACATAATGTGAAAGGCGATGTCCGTCAGGGATGTGATGATGGCGCCAATGCCATTGCTAAGTGCATTTTAGGCTCCATCAAAGACCATGGTCCATCGGATCCTTGTTCAGTCCTTCGTCTGGCCCGGTTCTTCGCAATCAATAACTAGTAAAACATCTTCATCTCGAAATTAACCGCATAGACCGATAGTCATCTACGGCTTGGTGAGCCAAATGATCGGCTACTACACCTTTGATCGCTTAAGAAGTGTACCGATGTCATATTCGTCAAGATCATTTTCCATCTTGCTATTCTTCCGGAGAGCTGGTTTCTCAAAGATGTATTTTATCGGATCCATCTTGAAATCAACAAGGTAGTATGGGTCAACATATACTGTCTTAGTCATGAAAGGTGCAAGCTGCAAGTTTTCTCGAGCCGTGAGTATCTTGTTTCACACGGTAAACTTTTTGCTAAGGTAGTATATTGCATGCTCTTTTCGACTGCACTCGCCATGTTGCCCCAACACACACCCCATTGAGTTCTCTAATATCAAGTACATGATAAGAGGTCTTCCTTCTAAAGGCATCGTGAGGATTCAGTAGGTACCCTTGATTTTGTCAAAAGCGATCCGGCAATCGCCATTCCATTCTACCACTTGATCTTTCTTAAGTAACTTGAAGATTGGCTCACAAGTAGCAGTTAAGTGTGCAATGAATCTGGCAATGTAGTTCAATCGGCCCAAGAAACCTCTGACTTCCTTCTCAGTGCGGGGAGATGGCATCTCTTGAATGGATTTAACCTTAGCGGGGTCAACCTCAATACCTTTTCCACTGACAATAAACCCTAGGAGTTTTCCGGATCTGACTCCAAAAGTGCACTTGTTAGGATTAAGTCTCAGTCTGCACTTCTTCAATCTGACAAATAGTTTCTGCAAATGATCGAGATGTTCTTCTTCTGTCTATGATCGAGCTATCATGTTGTCGACGTAGACCTCTATCTCGTGATGAATCATGTCATGAAATAATGTTACCATAGCACGCTGATAAGTGGCGCCCGCGTTCTTCAGCCCGAACGGCATAACCTTGTAGCAGAAAGTTCCCACCTGTAACAAAAGTAGTCTTCCATGTCTTCATGAGCCATTTTGATCCGATTGTAACCGGAGAAACCATCCATGAAGGAGAAAACCTTATGTTGAGCGTGTTGTCAACCGTAACATCAATATGAGGGAGTGGAAAATCGCCTTCTGACTCGCTTTGTTCGATCTCTAATCCACACACATTCGTATTTTGCCATCCTTCTTAGCTACGGGTATCACATTTGCAACCCAATCGTGGATAAGAAGTAACAATAAGAAACCGGCGTGAATCGCTTCATAACTTCGGCTTTGATTTTCTCGATATCTTAGGACGCATACGATTAACCTTCTGCTTCACCGAGAAAACCTTCTTTGTCGGCAATGGTGTACCACAATATCAATGTCTAAACCCGCATGTCTTCGTATGACCAAGCAAAACCTCAATATAGTCTCGTAGCATCCGAATCAACCTTTCTTTAAACTGCTCTCAAGACTCGCCCTATCTTGATCTCTTTTCTGCCTCGCAAGCTCCAAATTCACAACCTCAACTCCTTCGGTGGTCAGATAACTCGCTTTTCTGTCAGAAGCCCGCAGTTCTCCGGCACTTCACAATCTTCCTCACTTTCGCCTTCTTGGTAGATCGGATTATCAAGTCATATTTAGCAATAGCATAGTGTATTAAAGAGATTCGGAGTGATTCGCAGTTGTATCACGTGGGTGTGTAAGAAACACATAGCTTTTGAAGGGTGATAAAGTAAAAGAAAGAAAACAAACAATTGAATGCAAAAGTCCAACGATTTATTGAATGAAAATACGCAAACGATGATAATAACCTCGCAACGAGCCATGATGCCCGGCAAGGCACTAGGCTTTAGAAGTTTATTGTTCAAAACATAAAGAAATACGAAAAGCAAAACAAAACAAGAGCAATTACTCCGGCTAAAGGAGATTGGTATGACGCCTTCACCTTCCAATTGTCGAGCCCATGATCCGAGTCGAAGATCCACTTGTCGATGTCAAGTCGTTGTCGCCGCCTTCTAAAGCATGGATTCCACTGGCCGATGCGGAAAGGAAGTTGGCAGCACGTCACGGTATCACCTTCGACCTTGATGGTGAAGCCTAAACCGCCTTGTCAAATTTGAAAGGAAGACCAGTGGAGCCGACCCCAAATAGAACTACCTCCTTCTTCAACCGCTGAGCATCTTTCAATGAGGCCATCCTAGGCGGAACTTGTGCAACTTCAGAGGACAGGAGAGTCAACAGCATGACTGGAATTGTTTCAAAAGCTTGACAAGGAGTCTCAAGAATTCGCCTCCATCTCAAGATAACGGAATGACCGTAGATGATCGACCATATATTCTTCTTCACCACATACCGTGACAACCTTCCTTTCACCGGTACTTTAGTTTCTCGTGCGTGTAGGTAATACCGCCCCATGTATCCAAGGGCGCCCAAGTAAGAGTAAGTCGGACGAATGTCCATGACAAAGAAAGTAGAGTCAAAAGTCCGGGAACCGACTTTAACAGTGTAATGAGCTCTCCAAGCATCGCTCGCTAGAACCATCAAAAGCTCTCACAATTATATCACCGGGTCTCGTAACCAACCCTTCGACATCAAGTCGATCAAAAGCGCTTTTGGTAGGATGTTCAGCGTAACCGTATCCACCAAAACATGAGACAATGTAGTGCCCTTGCATTCAACAGAGATGCAAGGCTTTGTTGTGTTTCTTTCCTAAGGAGTCAAATCAAGATCGTAGAAGCCTAGGCCGTTGTTACCTAGCAATACACACTTCAAACCGTCAAGTAGTAGTGTCTTATGCACGTGAGCATTCTTCGTAAATTTCACCAAGGCATTAGCATGAGCCTCGAGCACAAGAGCAGAGCAAGCATGGATATCTTGGACGAGTCGTCCCAACTGCTCCACAACATTGTAGTCACTCTTCTTGATAATCTTAATTTCCTTCATTTCTTGTTTGGAGGTGTCTTCGAACTTCCTTTGGTACTTCGGCCGAAAGGTGATGAGTCACCGGTTATTTCCCTTAGCTTGGGGAATGGATTGAATAGTCGAAATGCGAGCCGGAGTCGCAGTGTCTTTGAGGAGAGATTGGAGAGAATACTCTTCCTGCTCGTCACCTTACTTGATCCGTGATGTTGTCAATGTCGAATGGTAGCTTCAATTGTCGATCTTCAATGGTCGAGGGTCTTGCTTGACGCCATGATAATAAACATCACCCATAATTCCAAGGAATAGCTTTGTCAAGAATATGGAACCGGTCTTGAGAAGTAATGATGAGAGGTGCCACTCTAGGCACGTGATCGCAGTGGAAATCCTTATAGTGTTAACATCAAGATAGTCTTCGGGAAATCGTCACCCCATCCGGTTGCCTTAACATCTTCAATAGGATCTTGTAGCTATCGAATGTGATACTTCACCATGTAATCGTATTTTGCTGTCCTAAGGTATCCCACACAGTGTTGTATTTTCATTCATATCTTTGATCTTCAACTTAGACATCTCTTCACACTCGCACAGTGGCTTTAAATAGTATCTCACGGTTATCCATCATGCATCGAACACGCCTTCTCAACCAAGCACAACCATCGTGCGATGGGCACCAACGCCAATTCTCGGGCATCCTGATTAACGCCGGGTAGCAAATTCTTCTTAACAAAGAATCGAGGAATGGTCAAGTCATCTATGTTGAAAACATAAGTATCGCCACCAACAACATTGGAACTCTTGTCATGGTTAGTATGGGCGCTGATCACATTCGAATCTCAACAGGGGATCAAACTCAATCGCTTAGCTTCAATCATATCTTGAATCTTGTTCTTCGTGAGCCCAACAATATTAGTACTATGCCTCGACTATTGGAATGGTAAGCACACTTAGCATTGGGATTATATCTCGAGAGGCGATATTTACATTTTGAGGAGGATCCTCAAGGTAATCACCGCTTTCAACATGTGTTGCAAGGCTCATGACAATGGCATGTTGATCTTCAGAACCGCCTTCGTGGCGATTCGCTACGCTGTCTCGCTTTGTGCCGATGTAGGATTGAGATCACAACCGCCTCACAGATTGAGCGCGGTCGGTCTTGGCTCGGCTTTTCCGACCATACACAAGATTAGCTTCTTTCTTACCACCAAAAGATCTCTTTGCAGATTGAAGATGTATCTACATGAATCTTCCCACTTTGATACCAGCTTCAATATGCTCGTCAATATCACTTGAACTGATCAAGAGTTTCCAATCGATGATTGAAGAATGGGCCGCTGTTCTATAAACATGTCAACCAACTCCCTATCGACAAGGGTGGTTGAACTCGCCGCTAGATCTCTCCATTTCGAGCATACTTTGAACTTCTCATCACGACCCATAGACATGCTTTGTAGTTGCATGCGAGTGGGTGTCAATTCAAAGATTGTACTATACCGTCTGTAGAAAGCATCCGCTAAGTCACCCAAGTACGGATACGGCCATTCTCTAGTCGATAATACCACTCCAATTGAGTTTCGACAAACTCTCTTGAAAATAGTGCATCCACAACTTTCTCATCATCATGGGGTTGATTTTCCAACATAGGACTTCAAATGCAAGGACAAGACATGCCATCATACTTGGAAAAGTTGGAACTTTGAACTGGGAGGAATCACAACACCGTGAACAAGACTCGATAATCAAAATTCAACCCGACATCTTCGTGTTTTCCACAAAGATTCAAGACGGTCTTCAAGTTGCTTGTACTTATCATCCTCATCGAGTATTGGCCATCATCATAGTCTTTTTTAGGTTCATGCTGGCTGCCTTCGACATCACCCTTGACACTCCCTCATTCTTGACACTTCCTTCGAGAGCTCTATCCGATCGACCTCTTAGGACCACCTTTGTAGCCCCGCCCATGTCGAGGAGACCAACAACCTTCTTCTTTCTGTTGATGAGCTTCTTCAGATCCTCTTGGCCTTGGACCAAACTAGTGAACATCTGTTGAAACTGAGCATTCTGAGCTTGGAGATCTTTGACAGTCTGTTCAAGAGCCATTTCTGCTAAAATAAATAGCGAGCAAATGAGAAAACCAATCTCCAATGTACCTGTGATGCAATGTTATGCTATGATATGCAATGTTTATGCGAATGAAATGCAATGTTTTCAAGGACCTTAGAGATTTAAATTTGTTAAACAAGCAAGAACAAACATTTATTAGTACTCTTTTTATTATTTTCTTTTCTTTTTAAGTACAAAAGATAGTTCAAAACAATAACAAAAGAAAAGCATAAAAAATCCGAAAGCTCTAAGTCTCCTATGGGCGCTTTCTCTTGGTGCCGAGGTAGGCGTTGATGCTTCTCTCCTCGCGGAGTAGCTTGGTCAATTCTAACACTTTCTTCTCGCTTCCATAGCACTGAGCTTCAAAGGTATCCCTTTCTTCTTTAAGTTGCATCCAAGATCTCTTCAAGTCTTCAAAATCAGCAGGCATGTCAGGATGGTGAACGTTATAGGATACGTCACCTATAGCAACAGGTTCTATAATTACTGGTAGAACAGGCGTGAATGGCATCATGAAGTTTTGAGCTCGAGCTCGCACCCATTTGAGGTAAGGTTCCCCAAGGAATGGAGTTTTGGTGCCCCAAAGTCTTGGTATCAGTCTTCTTTACCATGCCCCAAGCGTGTGTATGAACCTTCGTTGGTAATTCTGGAGATCGTGATTGTAGTCGAACACAATGTCTTGGAGAAGCCTATCATGTGGACCATCTCTTCGAGCAAAACCAAACTGACGTAGAGCTAGAGAAGGGTTGTAAGTAATACCTCCCCTTATACCAAGTAGTGGTACATTAGGGAATTCTCCACAACGCTCAATGAATAAGAAATCCTTTTGAGAGAAAAGACTCCAACGGATATATGAATGAGAGAGTGACATCAATCTTTGAGACCATCTCAACCTTTGTTCGTTCTTCAAAACTGATGGAGGAAGGTGTGAAATAAACCACCTTGAAAGTAACGGTATATAACATATGAGAGTTCCTTGTCTCTTAGTAGTACGAGTGTGGAGAGAATGTAGAATATCTCCAAGTAAAGTAGGCACTGGATTGCGGGTAAGAAACAACTTGATGGCACTGACATCTATGAATTGATCCGAGTTAGGGAATAGAACCAAACCATAGATTAGCAAGGCCACGATGTCTTCGAATGCATGGAAACTCATAACTTTGAGGAATTCTCGGGCTTTCTTAATTAGGAACTTAGCAAGTAAACCCTTAACTCCACTTCTGGTTTCCCAATTGGCTTCAATGTCTGAGCGCTTAAGATGTAAAGCGGATGCAACGTCTTCGTACTTAGGAACCTTTTCCAAACCGGTGAATGACATTTGGTCAAGAATAGGTATTTCCAGTAGCGTACAGAATTCTTCCAAGGTAGGAACCAACTGATAATCTGGGAATGTAAAGCAATGGTGTTTCGGATCAAAGAATTAGAATAGGACATGCATCATATCTTCTTCAAAACCGGAGATAACCAAATCAAGTAGATAACCATGTCTTTTTGATAAACTGAGCATGGTCGGGAATTTCTGAAACCAATTCTTTGAGCTGAGAAGGTATACCCATGAAGTTGATTCGGATAGTCTTTCTAGAAGCCATAATCCCTACAAAACAGAGCAAAGATAAATCCCTAGGTCCTTGAAATAGTTAGAAATGATATGCAATGCGAATGATGTCATGATGTCATGTTTAGCACACACAAACAATTCACACAATGAGCCTAGCTTTAAGGTTTGCATGAGGTATAGGTGATTACCCCACCAAAAGTTTGAGTTGGTTCATCCTGTCCTATAATAGTAACCAGGTTCTAGGAATCTCATATCATTGATCTTTCTCGTAGGCGTTTATTTCAATACGACTACCAAGTGGTCGACCGAAAATATCCCAAAAGTCTGATCTCAATGAGCGTAGCATCGAGTATCAACCAACCTTAGTCTGCACCAAAGTCGGCCATCTCACTACCTTCTAATGGCCAAGATGGGTCAATTAAGGTTCTAAAAGTTTAGTTAGTGCTTGATGACACCACGCAGAAACCAAATACTATCCTCAACTTTGAAATGAAGAGTATCAGGACATCCAAAGTGTCACACTAACGTAGCCATCGTGTTGACCGTTTTGATATACGTTTAACGGTCGCGACGATTTATTGCTACTTACCTAAAAGGAAACCCGGATCCGGGTGTAGGATCCCCCACAAATATAATACCCAAGCAACCCTTAAAGATAAAGCAAGCAATTCAAATAGAAAGCAGTAAAGGTGATTTAGAAATCCCTAAGGCAATTCTCTCTTTAGGGTAGTCCCCAGCAGAGTCGCCAGTTCTGTAATACGGTGAACTGACTTTGTGGATTTTGTATTGCAAATGTGCGGATAGCAAGAGTCGCCACCGACTTTTATTTTTATCCAATAAAGGGAAGGTAAAAGTACAGAAAAAGACCTTCGTTTAGATTCTGAGTACGGGAGAATGGTTATGAAAAGGGAAGGTATTAGCACCCCTTTCCATCCGTAGTTATCTACGAGCTCTTAGTTGCTCTTAGATCACCTTAAAAATTGTGCTTTCTGTGTGTTTGACAAAAATGTTTTGAAAAGGCATTTCGCTTTGACTTTGTAATGATTCATGTAGGAATGTATACAAAGTGTTTGGAAATGTTTCGTTTTTGAAAAGAGTTTGAACTTTGACAAAAGTGTGCGGTGTGAAAAGTATTTTGATAGAGCAAGCAACTAAAAGTCTTATTACCTACTCGTAATGGTCGCTGTTATTTTACGCCCTTTAGAATAACGCTATCCATACCATTAGTTGGTAGGTAACTCTATTCGTTGGATGTAAGCGGACATTCAAGGGACATCGGATGGTCATAGAAAGCAACTTGTAGGAAGTATCCTAGCACATTCAAGGACTATCATCATTTTCAGAGGCGACAATCGAGGGTCAAGATCATGTATTCGGAGGCGACATCGTGGGTCTTATGATCTTTGTATCAAAGGGACTATGATGATTTGTTTTGAAGGCAACTGCTAGAATACCTCTACATTCGAGGGACTTGACCATTTGAATTGTAAGCAACGAGAGAATTACCCTAAGGGTGCATGTGTGAAGAAGGATGTCGATTCGATATTTTATCTTGAAAATTAGTGGGCTATGTTCATTATTATCTTGCCATACACGCCTAGTTACTAGCAATTTATAGGGTGCGGAAATTAAAATGCGAATGTAAAGATGCGGAAAGATAAATGTCCTACGCTATTACATGGCTTTGGGCGTACATAATTTAAACTTATGGAAAATAAAAACCTAGTTTAAACTATTACATCCCATAGATTACTTTATTGGAAAAATAAATGATAAAGAAAATTGTCCGAATCGGATCAACCTCAGAAAAGAATGAGAAATCTGAAAGTACGAGATGAATCGAACAAGAGAAAAATGTTAGAAAATGCAAGTTTTTAAATGAGAAAAATATTTCATGCTGGAAATAATATAAATATGCTAAAATAAATTTTTGGGATTTTTTGGAGGCAATTTAATAATTAAAAATGAATTAAAAGTGATTTAAATGCAAAATTATGAATAAAATTAAATATGCATGCAAAATTATATTTTTTAATTTTATAAATTAAATAAAGATTTTATGAAAATAATGTAAAAAGAAAAATAATTTTTGATGGTTTTTTAATGCAGAAATAAAATTATGAAAAGAAATTAAAATGATGCAAAAATATTAAATAAATAAGAAAAATATAGAAAATAAGAAAATAGTGCAAAGTTGTAAAAGAATGCAAAACCAGGCCTCAGGCTGGCTCGAACCGGTGTCCTTTGAGAGCATCTGGGAACAGTGAACGTCTTAACCACTAGGACAAGTGGCTCTTTGTGTTGGGAAAGCTGAAATCAAATCGATATAAGTGATGACGCGCCCCTAATTTGAATTCAAACTGAGTCAGCGCGCGGGCCCCAGTTGTTTTTGAATGAGCGAATCAGAACGCACGATCGTGCCAACCATGCATCGCCGGAGTCAAATTTGGTCAGCGACGCCGGAGCCCTAGCTCCGGTCGTCTTCTCCGACCATGCCAAGCCTGAATCCTGCAAAACACGTAGAATCAAAGCAAAAGGAAAACCTATTTCCCCTAAATCGGACCTCCTGAACCCAATGGTAACGTCCGTTTCAGTTAAAAACGACTACATCAGCCAGTTCGAAGCTTCTCCGTTTCTAAACCCTAGCCATGGCAATATGCAATTTCAACGTTCATGCCGTGGAACGATGACCCAGATCGACCATGTGGAGTCTCAGGAACACAACCAAATCATTAGAATCAATTGAAACAAGCAGGTAATAAAAGTGCAATTTCAAGAAAAAATTGATTATGTATGCATGTATATAGCTTGATTCTGGATGGTTTGATTAATAACAATAGTGCATTCTTACTCAAACTTACCCTCTGAGCACGATGGAATGATGTTTGAGGGCTGAAAGTGGCTGGATTTTGAAATTCGATTTTCTCAAGTTTCTTGAAAAATTTTGCAAGAATAAGGGTTTGGCTTGAGCTAGGGTTTCGTTTCTTTGTTTGTACACAATGCTGGCTATTTATAGAACAAATTGAGAGAGGAAAAAGAGTAAAAAAAGATTTGATTTGGAGCATTCAATATTTTTCAAATAAAATCAATTTTCTTGAAAGAAATTTGATTTCCTCTTCAATGCATGATCATGCACGAATTTGGAAAGAGTTTTGGGCTATCTTGGACTTCAAGGAAGATATAAATCCAACTCATTTGAAAAAAAATAATTTATTTTCATATTTTATATGATTTAATTTTGAATTAAATGTCTTAAAATTCAAAGATAAATCATAAAAATAGAAAATTACCATGGCCAAGCATTTATGGGTCAAAAATAATGTCATGAACAAGTTTGGACCAAAAGATTTTAGGCCCATTTGGAAAATTTTGCATTTTGACCAAAATGTCCTTTTGTGCAATCATCAAAATTGCCCAACTTCTGAATAGTGTATCTTGCTCAATTTTCCACATTTTTGAGTTTTCTTGGACTTTTTGGAAATCTCTAAGAGTCCTCTAGCCAACCTATTTGGTCTCATCTCAATTGGAGTTTCCATGCTCAATATATCTTCAAAACAAAAAGTTGACTTTTTGTTGACTTTGAAAATGACCTCAATGTTTTGAGCCATACCTCTCAAATGAAGCATTTTTGGACATTCTTTGAGACATGAAGTTGTAGAGAATTGAATTTCCTTCAAAACAAGAGGTGGTGGAAAAATTTCGAGAAAGTATGAAGAAGTTATGATCACCAAAGTTCATTGACTTTTCACCTAAACCCTAATTTAGAAAGTTTGACTTTTGAGCAAATCTTGAGTTTTCTTGATGAATCATGATCAACCCTTGATAAAATGATGAATGTAACTTCAAAATGAGGATGTTGACCAAAAATCATGAAGTTTGATCAGTATGTTGTCCATAGCTGACTTTTGTCCAATACAACTGATTTTCAACCATCTGAGCAATTGTTTGAGGGAACTTGATCTGTGAAGCTTGAAACTTGACATGGAGAATCTTTGAAGCATATGAGGAGGCATGAAGACCATTGGAGATGTTGGAAGTCCATCTTGATTCGAGAGGTACCAAACCCTAGTTTGGGTTGATTGTCTAGAGAGAGTTTGTCCGATCAACTCTCGAGGAATCTTCGAGTATAGATGTATGAAATCTCGAGTAGATGGAGGGCAAATTTTGGGTACATGATCACGACTCTACTCAACGCTCTCTCCTCTCCGTGGCCTTTCTCCATGTGGGGCATCGATATGATTGGGATGATCGAACCAAAAGCGCCCAACTGACATCGCTTTATTCTAGTGGCTATTGATTACTTCACCAAATAGGTCGGCAAAGATCTTACGCCAACGCCACAAGACAAGTGGTTGTGAGGTTCATCAAGAACAACCTCATTTGCCGATATGGAGTTCCAAGAAAGATCATTACGATAATGGATCGAACTTGAACAACAAAATGATGAAAGAACTGTGAGGAATTCAAAATCGAGCATCATAACTCATCTCCTTACCGCCAAAGATGAACGCGCCATTGAAGCGCCAACAAGAACATCAAAATATCGTCCAAAATGGTCATCACCTACTAAGACCGCACGAAATGTCGCTGTTTCGCATGGGTATCGATTAAGACGCACTTCAACAGGGCAACCTTTTCTCTAGTATACGGCATGGAAGCAAAGGTTCCCGTAGAAGTTGAGATTCTATCAATGAGAGTTCTCATGGAAACCAAGTTATCCGAGGTCGAATGGTGTCAAAGCATATGACCAAATGAACTTAATCGAAGAAAAGCGCCGACCGCCTGTCATGGACAATTGTATCGTAAAAGGATGAAGAAAGCTTGACAAAAAGGTTCGACCGTGAATTCCGAGAAGGCTGCTTAAAAAGATTCTATCTTTCAACCAGATTCTAGGGCAAATGGACTCCTAATTACGAAGGCCCATATATCAAAAGAAGCTTTTCCTCAAGCTATGACTCACAACCATGGACGGTGATGAACTCCGTGATCCCGTGAATGCTGATGCAAGAAATACTTTGTCTAAAAAGAAAACAAAAGAACAGCTCGGTAAGTCGAAACCCAAAAGGCGGCTTAGGCAAAAAGAGCGCCTTGTGGACCTAAAACCCGAAAAGGGCGATCCAGTAAAATTAGAGACAATAAATTATCCCGATAGATTGAAAACTCGAAAAGGAAATCTAGGCAAAATAAAGATACAAAATGACAAAGTAATCGCAATCACCACACTTCATTAACTGAGGAATCTTCCATCAACGGATCTTCAATCAAATCTTCAAGCAACAAGCACAATTGAATTCAAAGTTGTTAGGATAATAGCGTTATTTGCTTTCAATGTAGCCTTTTCCCAATAAATTATCATTTCCAACTTTTTAAATTACCATTCTATCAATAAATTTGAGCCTTGTGCCCTTTTGTTTGTAATTCTCGCTTATTCGCTTTTGCAAAATAACGCTTTTATTGTGAAAATCGCTTTTGAAACTAAAAGGTTTTAAATGAATTTTTACTTTCAAAAAAAATGTTGAAACAAAAAGCAGAAATGTTCCTTTGAACTATGAACATAGAAAGAACTTCAAAGGTTCCTCCACGAGTGTTTCGATCTCCAAAGGATGAAACAGCAGTTAAAGAAGTCTTTCTCTCCTCAACAGAGATCATCAAAAGACGGTATTCTTATCCACAAAGAATTCCCAGCAAAGTTGCCAATAAAATGTTTTTTTCCAGAAAGTTTAAAGCATGCAACTCAGATTCTTCATCAGTGAACGTCTACACCATGATTGCAGATTTCACTGAGTATTTGTTTGAACTGTGACGTGGTCCTTCTCCCCAAATACCTCTTTATTGTCTTGTCAAGTATTGTCAGCATGCATATGACATTCATAACATTCATAACATTTATACATAATAGCATCATTAATGCATTCCTGCAATCCTCAAGTTTGCTTCCATATCACCGTTTAGATTACATTTACTCATGGGTGTGTCATCTCTCCAAATAGATTATCCCCAAGAAGAGAAATACATCTTTTCTCTAGCATGTTCCCAATTGAGAACATTCCTCATTGGGAACAAAGTCTTGATTGACCGCTTTCTTTCCGTCATTCTCGGATAGAACCTCGCTCTAACCAACAAAACAATAAGCAATAGCCTCGTCATCCGAGCCGCTTATTTTCTTTTCATCTTGAAACTTATCATGAAATGATTGTTCTTCTCGGCAAGTTCAAATCATGAAAGTTCAAGAAATCTCCGCAGTTGTCTTTCCGTCTAAAAGAAAACCTGTGTCTTTCAAACAAAATGCCCGCATCTTCTCAAAAGAGAGATCCCCGGAAAAATTGTGGCTGTGAAAATAGGAACTCATTTGAGATCTATTTCCATTATTAACTGTTATTCACAAGGCTGAATACTCAGTAAATTTTTTCAAAGATTTACCTTGTTATAGTTATCACTTCACTGATAATTGGTAATATCTTCAGAATTCATTACCGTAAACTATCACAAGGTCGATAATTGGTAATATCATCTTCGCTACCTTTAACATTGTCACAAGGTCGATGTAGGTAATCTTTGTTTCAAAGCAAAACAGATATTCACATGTTTTGTGAATCTCTTTTTTCCAACAAAACAGGAGTCTCTTTTCTTAAACAGATCGAGTCATCCTCACAAAATCTTCCCCACCATGTCATTTCTTTGATATCTTCTGGGTGAATCCTATTGCGATCATTTTGCATCACTCGCATCTTTTGGTATCTTAGGTCCAAAATTTATGATTTCGATATTTAAGTCTCTTCACACCTATCAAAATGAAGATATTCAACTTCATATCTCGTGTTAAAGAAACTTAAATAGGGCATCTTATACCCCAATTTTGGACCTAATATACCACCTTACATCCGCATCATTGCACCATTAATGCTCGTAATGTAATTAATCGTGTAGCTTTGTGTCAAAATTAGGTTTCATCAAATTTTCATCCGATTCAAGAGGCAATCAATTAGGGTTTGAGTTCTATCCTCCTCATTTGATCTATCTTGATCAAATCATCAACCTCGATCCTCGATATCCAACTTTTCTCATTGATCTATCAAGGATCGACCAATTAGTGGTTTTCATCGAGGATGCAATCTCGATTTTCCGATCAATGAATGACTTTTTGATTGGAGATTGATCCTCATATCTTAGATACAACATGTTGACCTAATTTCTGGATTCAAAACATCACAGAAGTTCACAGACTTCATCAGTCAATTTTTTAAACATATGATGAAATTTCATCTGCACTGAAAAGTCAAACTTTGACTTTTGATCAACTTTTTCAAGACAAAACTTTTTCCATCATCAAAATACTTCAAATGATCCATCATGATCATAAAAAATCAAGAAATTTGGAAAAGTCAACAAAAAGTCAAAATTTTCAACACTTAGAAAAATTTTCAAGTGTTAAAATTTTGTACTTTTTCCAAACTTCATGGCATTTTTTCACATAGTTCCACTTTGAATTGGAAAAAACTCAAAACATGAAAGTTGTATCCCTTGAAACAAGCTTTCCAAAATGTCCAAGAACTCTCAAATCCATGGAGTCTAGCTATACTTTTAATTTTGAAACATAGAGCTCCAAAATCCATAATTTTCAAGTACAAACTTTCAAAATTATAGGTCATTTTGCATTTTCTCCTTCTAGAACACATGCCACCTTGCAAAGATAAGCCAGAACTGATAAAAATCAGTTGGATGTAATTATGATGGATAAGATCAAAGTTGAGAATTAACCATGGTTAAAGGAAGCCTTTGCATTTAATGCAAAAATGACTTCCTTGCCCTCTAAGGCAAGTTGAAACTACCAAAGCCAAACTTTCTCACTTATTTTTTTCAGAACTTAAGGCCTATAAATAGAGGTCTTGTTTCAATTTCAAACCACACCAAAGCCATGCAAGTACATGCTTTCTCTCTACTTTCTTAAATTTCAAGAAACATAGTGTAAATTAAGGAAACTTGCATTTTTGAAAACTTGTGAAGAAACATGAAATATTTGGTGTCTAACATCTCTTAATATCAAGATAGAACTTGTTTGTAACTTAAAATCAATCCAAAAACAAGTAAAAACCAGATTTGCATTTCATACTTCAAAACTTGCCAAAACTGCCTAAGCTTTCGAATTTGATCATTGGCTCGAGCAAGTTGAGATTTTTTGACTCAAACATCATCACCATACTTCATATGGATGATGCACCATCATTCTTGATCTGTAATGCCTAACCCGTAATTCAAGTTTCCTTTGAGCTTGTGCAGGTTGACTTGGTTAGAACGATTCAAGCTTATTTGAAGTGAGCAGACCATCCTTACACCTTCCATAAGGTCTGTTGGTGCTCAAGCAATCACAAAATCACAACTGGAAACACTCAAACACAGAATTCGATTCCAGCTTCAACAGGTAAGAACACCAACTTCGAACTCCATGATTACTTGATTCAAATCAAAAAAAACTCTTGACCATTTTGTTTCTGCACTATCCACGATCATTAACCCTCAATCAATTGATCAAATCACTCACCATACACGATTTCAATTAAGATTTTCAGTTTCAGGGTTCTTCATGTTTTCTAGAAAATCAATCATGTTAAACCAAAAATAAATGAAATTAACCACTGCCATCGTGTTCCTTGTTAAATTTCGGTCAAGTTTGATGTTTACATCATGTATTTTCATTGAGAAACAAGAAATCCATGGCTGATGAAGGATCGGGGAAGAAGAACAAGGCTACGCGCGTTTTTTCAAAATTCAAATATTTAGTTTAAAATATATTTAGTTGGTTTAATCACAATACACGAATGTATTGCCACCCCAGCGATTGCTAGCTCACTCTTAAGTCACTTATACCATGCCTTGCCTTGAGGTCCCGGGTTCGAGTAGCCTTGGGACCTTTTTGCCAAACTTTTTAATTTTTCATTCATATTTTTTTACAAACTTTGACTTTTTCAAAACCCAATCAAAACTCCTCATTTTGAGGTGATTTTTTGTACACTTGTCAATTAATGTATCTATTTTATGATAGTGCAAAAATTTTCAGAAAAATTTTTCATCCGATTATATTTTGATCGAGCCGAAAACGGTACTTTTGAGTACTTTTCAAAACACCTTTAAAGGTGATTTTTTCATACTTTCGAAGCCCGATTCTTTTCAAAAATTCTTATAAATGAACTTCACATTTCAAAAACACTTTCAAAACATTCTTCAAAACTTTTCATCAAACTTGCATCTTTTTCCATGATCGATCCGATTAAACGATAAAACCGAATTCGTTTTCTCTCATTTTTCTTAACCGATCATGGGCCTCCCTTACGGTGTAAGTCCCAACATTTCTTTATGTACATACATATTTTTCTTGTACATATCAAATTCTTTCCATATACATACAAATTTTTACCTGTACATAATACAGATACTTTTTGTAAATACTCAAGTACAGACAAACTTCGATCGTTTGTTTTCACTTCACTTGTGTATACAATGAATACCATTGGTCTTGAAAGGAGCATTATTCCCGGTGAAACTGCTTTTAAACCAATGGGCTACCATCATGGTGTAAGTCCCAACCCTCCTATGTACATCCACAGCCTCGTACATAAATACTGTCGTACATATTTACTTCCTTGTACACATTCAAACTTGTGAATAATCAAGTTACTGCTTTTAAACGCTCGCTTCACGTACACTTGTTCATATTTCCTTCATAAACTCTTGTAAACAAACATCATGCATTGTTTATATTTCCTTCATAAACTCCTGTGAATACATATTACACACACACTTGTTTATATAACTGTCTAGTTATAACATAACAACTAGTCTCGACCAATAGGTTCCCAAGTTATAGCCTCCTGGGCTTTATACAAGATAACTCATCCTTGCAGATTTAGCCTCGGCTTTGTACAAGGTAACTCATTTCAACTGAGTTTCAGCCTCCTCTTAGGCTTCATATAAGAAAACTCATTCATCTGAGTTTAGCCTCCGCTTAGGCTTCATATAAGACAACACTGCTGAGTCACCTCCTCGGGCTTCATTCAAAAGAACTTCTCATTGAGTTTAGCCTTTGGGCATCATACAATGAAAGAGACAGGAAATCTCTTAGCAGCCTCCTATTGGGCTTCTAATACAAAGAATCACCCGCGCTAGGATAGAACCCTGAGAGTATAATTTCCCGGTGAAATTGCTCTTAATTCCAAAAGGATGGTTTCCCGATGAAATCCCTTTAAAGCCAAAGCCGCCATACCCTATAGCTTCCTCTTGAGCTTCATACAAGGACCTCGATGACCCTCGATGACCTCGAATGCCTCCTTGGCTAATAATACAAGGACCCATGGCTTTTAAAAGCATCCCTTTAATCCAATCAATTTCTCCTTGAGATTTAGACGTTTATTATCTCTATGGAAGAAGTATCTCATCTATCACATCACATACAATCAAATTTTTTCAAACTCTTTTCAAACAAAAACATCTCTTAATTGTAAGTGGTAACGCTTGTACACTCAAGCAAAACACCCAATGCTTACAATTAAAAGATTCAATCATCTTTTTCAAAACATCTTTCTTAAACATGTAAGTGGTAACGCTTGTACACTCAAGCAAAACACCTATAACTTACGACGAAAGATTTCAATCAATCAAACTTTTCAAAATGTATGTGATAAAATAGATTAGATACATTTTTCATTAAGATGACATTTGTCTGTGTCTCTTAATAACATCCCGTTGCTTTCCACTAGCGTAAGTGGGAACTACGATTGCTCTGACTTTCTCAACATCCTTTTGAGAATACGTAGGCACAAGGTCTCATTCTTGCCGAGCAAATTTCTTTCTCCCTCAAACCAAACAAACCATAAATCCCTTTAAATCCGAGCTACAAATGCTCTGATTCCCACTAAGGGATATGTATGCAGAAGATCCAAAGATAGTCTATCCTTCTTAAAATCCCAAAGGAGAAACTTTCCCAATCATAGAAATAGCAATTAAAACACACAAACATATCAAACATATTCATATATAAAGCTATAGATAACTATATATATTTAGGGTGCGCCATCTATTCCCTTTATATAACAAACCCCCCTTACCCGGAATCTCCCCAATGCGTTGCGTCTAGTTTGCGCTAGTCGTTACGCATATCATAATCAATTGAGGGTATTAGCAGCTTTCCCCTTTTTCATAATCATAATTTCTTGTGTTGAAAATAATAACGCTTGATGCTCGCGGCATCTTTATAAACAAATCAAAAGAGTAAATCGTTTCGAGCCAGAAGAATCTGAATTCATATTCGATTCCCTAGCGCGTCACTTTTTAACGCGAACACTGTCAATATCAACTTGGTGAATCCGGCTGAAGAGTTTCCAATCAGATGATTGAAGAATGGGCCTGTCAGTGTTCCCATAAACATATCAACCAACTCCCTATTGAACAAGGGTGGTTGAACTCTACCTGCTAGATCTCTCCATTTCTGAGCATACTCCTTGAACTTCTCATCACGACCCATAGACATGTTTTGTAGTTGCATGCGAGTGGGTGTCAATTCAGCATTGTACTCATACTGTCTGTAGAAAGCATCTGCTAGGTCACTCCAAGTACGGATACGGTCATTATCTAGCTGATAATACCACTCCAATTGAGTTCTGGACAAACTCTCTTGAAAATAGTGCATCCACAACTTTCTGTCATCAGTGTGGGGGTTGATCTTCTGGACATAAGACTTCAAGTGCAGCTTAGGGCAAGACATGCCATCATACTTAGCAAAAGTTGGAACTTTGAACTTAGGAGGAATCACAACACAAGGGACAAGACTCAGATCATCAAAATTCAGCCCGGACATTTTCAGGTTTTCTACAGCATTCAGACGGTCTTCAAGTTGTTTGTACTTGTCATCTTCATCAGAGTATTGGCCATCATCATAGTCTTTTCCAGGTTCATGCTGACTGCCTTCGTCATCACCCTTGACACTCCCCTCAGTCTTGACACTTCCTTCAGAGAGCTCTATCCAACTGACCCTCTTAGGACCACCTTTGTAGCGTCTGCCCATGTTGAGAAGACCAACAACCTTCTTCTTTCTGTTGATGAGCTTCTTCAGATCTTCTTGGCCTTGGACCAAACTGGTGAACATCTGCTGAAACTGAGCATTCTGAGCCTGAAGATCTTTGACGGACTGTTCAAGAGCCATTTCTGCTAAAATAAATAGCGAGCAAATGAGAAAACCAATCTTCAATGTACCTGTGATGCAATGTCATGCTATGATATGCAATGTTTATGCGAATGCAATGCAATGTTTTCAAGGACCTTAGAGATTTAAATTTGTTAAACAAGCAATGATCAAACATTTATTAGTACTCTTTTTTATTCTTTTTCTTTTTAAGTACAAAAGATAGTTCAAAACAATAAAAGAAAAGCACATAAATCCTAAAGCTCTAAGTCTCCCATGGGCGCTTCCTCTTGGTGCCGAGGTAGGCGTTGATGTTTCGCTCCTCGTGAAGTAGCTTGCCAACTCTAGCACTTTCTTCTCACTTGCATAACACTGAGTTTCAAAGGTATCCCTTTCTTCTTTAAGTTGAATCCAAGATCTCTTCAAGTCTTCAAAATCAGTAGGCATGTCAGGATGGAGAACAGTATAGGGTACGTCACCTATAGCAACAGGTTCCATAATTACTGGTAGAACAGGCGTGAACGGCATCATGAGGTTTTGAGCTCGAGCTCGCACCCATTTGAGGTAAGGTTCCCAAGGAATGGGGTTTTGGTACCCCAAAGTCTTGGTATCAGTCTTCTTTACCATGCCCCAAGCGTGTATGAACCTTCGTTGGTAATTCTGGAGATCGTGATTGTAGTCGAACACAATGTCTTGGAGAAGCCTATCATGTGGACCATCTCTTCGAGCAAAACCAAACTGACGTAGAGCTAGAGAAGGGTTGTAAGTGATACCTCCCCTTATACCAAGGAGTGGTACATTAGGGAATTCTCCACAACGCTCAATGAATGTGAAGTCCTTTTGAGAGAAAAGACTCCAACGGATATCTGAATGAGAGAGTGACATTAGTCTTTGAGACCATCTCATCCTTTGTTCATTCTTCAAAACTGATGGAGGAAGGTGCGAAATAAACCACCTTGAAAGTAACGGTATACAACACATGAGAGTTCCTTGTCTCTTAGTAGTACGAGTGTGGAGAGAATGTAGAATATCTCCAAGTAAAGTAGGCACTGGATTGCGGGTAAGAAACAACTTGATGGCACTGACATCTATGAATTGATCCGAGTTAGGGAATAGAACCAAACCATAGATTAGCAAGGCCACGATGTCTTCGAATGCATGGAAACTCATAACTTTGAGGAATTCTCGGGCTTTCTTAATTAGGAACTTAGCAAGTAAACCCTTAACTCCACTTCTGGTTTCCCAATTGGCTTCAATGTCTGAGCGCTTAAGATGTAAAGCGGATGCAACGTCTTCGTACTTAGGAACCTTTTCCAAACCGGTGAATGACATTTGGTCAAGAATAGGTATTTCCAGTAGCGTACAGAATTCTTCCAAGGTAGGAACCAACTGATAATCTGGGAATGTAAAGCAATGGTGTTTCGGATCAAAGAATTAGAATAGGACATGCATCATATCTTCTTCAAAACCGGAGATAACCAAATCAAGTAGATAACCATGTCTTTTGATAAACTGAGCATGGTCGGGAATTTCTGAAACCAATTCTTTGAGCTGAGAAGGTATACCCATGAAGTTGATTCGGATAGTCTTTCTAGAAGCCATAATCCCTACAAAACAGAGCAAAGATAAATCCCTAGGTCCTTGAAATAGTTAGAAATGATATGCAATGCGAATGATGTCATGATGTCATGTTTAGCACACACAAACAATTCACACAATGAGCCTAGCTTTAAGGTTTGCATGAGGTATAGGTGATTACCCCACCAAAAGTTTGAGTTGGTTCATCCTGTCCTATAATAGTAACCAGGTTCTAGGAATCTCATATCATTGATCTTTCTCGTAGGCGTTTATTTCAATACGACTACCAAGTGGTCGACCGAAAATATCCCAAAAGTCTGATCTCAATGAGCGTAGCATCGAGTATCAACCAACCTTAGTCTGCACCAAAGTCGGCCATCTCACTACCTTCTAATGGCCAAGATGGGTCAATTAAGGTTCTAAAAGTTTAGTTAGTGCTTGATGACACCACGCAGAAACCAAATACTATCCTCAACTTTGAAATGAAGAGTATCAGGACATCCAAAGTGTCACACTAACGTAGCCATCGTGTTGACCGTTTTGATATACGTTTAACGGTCGCGACGATTTATTGCTACTTACCTAAAAGGAAACCCGGATCCGGGTGTAGGATTCCCCACAATTATAATACCCAAACAACCCTTAAAGATAAAGCATGCAAATCAAGCAGAAAGCAATAAAGGTGATCTAAAAATCCCTAAGGCATTCTCTTTTAGGTGATCCTCGAGAGTCGCCAGCCTGTAATACGGTGAACTGACTTTGTAGGTTTTTGTATCGCAAATGTGCGGATAGCAAGAGTCGCCACCGACTTTTCTTTTATCCAATTAAGGGAATGTAAAAAGTACAGAAAAGGAACTTCTTTAGATTCTGAGTAAGGGAGAAGGTTATGAAAAGGGAAGGTATTAGCATCCCTTTCCATCCGTAGTTATCTGTGGGCTCTTAGTTGCTCTTTAGATCACTTTAAAATTGTGCTTTCTGTGTGTTTGACAAAAATGTTTTGAAAAAGGCATTTCGCTTTGACTTTGTAATGATTCATGTAGGAATGTATACAAAGTGTTTGGAAATGTTTCGTTTTAAAAAGAGTTTGAACTTTGAAAAAAAAGTGTGAGGTATGAAAAGTATTTTGATAGAGCAAGCAACAAAAAGTCTTTATTACCTACTCAGAATTGGTCGCTTGTTATTTTACGCCTTTAGAATAGTGCTATCCATACCATTAGTTGGTAGGTACCCCTATTTGATGGATATAAGAGGGACATTCGAAGGGACATCGGATGGTCAAAGAAGGCAACTTGTAGGAAGTATCCTAGCACATTCGAAGGGACTATCATCATTTTTCGTAGGCGACAATCGAGGGTCAAGATCATGTATTCGGAGGTCACATCGTGGGTCTATGATCTTTGTATCGAAGGGTCTATGATGATTTGTTTGTAGGCAACGGTGCTAGAATACCTCTACGTCCGAGGGACTTGACCACTTGAATTCGTAAGGCAACGAGAGAGAATTACCCTAAGGGGTGCATGTGTGAAAAGAGTGTGTTGATTTCAGATATTTTATTTTGGAAATTATGAGTGAGCTATGTTGATTTTAATCTTGCCACACGCCTAATTACTAAGCTTTATAGGGTGCGAAAATAAATGGAAAGTAAAGTGCGGAAAGATAAATCCTACGCTATTACATGGCTTTGGGGCAGATACATAATTGGAAAATGCGGAAAATAAAAGTCCTAATTAAACTATTACATCCCATAGGCAATTACATAATATGAAAAGAAAACGATAAAAAATTGTCCGAAACTAATAACCTGAATGATGAAAATCTGGAAATACGAGGAAATTGAATAAGAGGAAAATGTTAGTAAAAATAATAATTTTGAATGAGAAAATGTTTTCATGCTGGAAATAACATTAATATGCTAAAATAATTTTTTGGGATTTTTTGGAGTTAATTTAATAATTAAAAATCAATTAAAAGTGATTTAAATGATAAAATTGAAATTAAATTAAATATGCATGCAAAAATAATAATTTTAATTTTATAAATTAAATAAACATTTTTATGATGAGTATGCAAAAAATAAATAATTTAGGTATTTTTTAAATGCATGATAAAAATTATGAAAGATAAATTAAATAGTATGAAAATATTAAAAGAAAATAAAAATATGAAAATATAAGAAAAGTTAGTTTTTCAAACTTGTAAAAATAAGTGTCATGGCTAGGATTCGAACTGATGACCTTGCCTTCACAAACCCACGCCTTGACCAACTGAGCTGGCTTGCACAAGTGTTTGAAAACCGGAGCGAATGGATTGTAAACGGGTGTCGCTCCCTAATTGCACCAATCACGCGCCAAGCTTCGTCTTCTTCGTTTTGAATTTTTGAAAAGATAGCGTCGGCCTCAGTGCGACGCTATAGTCCCTACTAATCTCAAAATCAAACACAAGCAATATAAATGACATTCAAGGGCATGGTTCGATTGGAAACATCGTTCTGAACACGATGGTGGTGGTCTTTTGGTCCAATTTTTCCGTTTTAAAGAAACCCTAATTCGAAACCGAAAACCCTAGCAATGGTGATTCGTGTTCTAGGCCATGGAAATTCAATCAAACCACCCAGAAAGCTTCCAAGCTTCATTCTAAACACAAAAACAACAACAAAACATGTTAAAAATGCATGAATAATGGAAATCGATTTTGAAAAGTGTGACAAACCGAAATCGTGTTCTTGCAATTTTGATGTTTTTGGACAATGTAAAGGTCCGATGCTTCAAGGGATGTCAAGGAACGTGTTTGGATCCTCAAACCAATTGAAACAAGTCGAACAAGGGTCAGTTACTTGAAGAGCACGGTTTTTGACTTTAGGTTAGGGTTTCTCCAAGCAATTTTTCTCCTTTTTCTTGTGTGATAGGCATTGTATATTTATAGTGAATGGAAATTGAGTCGATTTGAGGAACAAATAATGGTTAATCAATGTAAAGATCATTTGATTTTGTACAAAATCAAATCTTATCTTTTTGATCAATTTCAATCAAATTCTTGCCAAATCCATGATAATTTCAAATTTGCCACCTTTATGGGTTACTTGGATCCCAAGAATGAGAGAAAAATCAATTTGCAATTAATTTTGATTTTATACTTTATTTTGAATTTAATTTATATTTAAATGAATAAAATCCAAATTAAATAGAAAAATAAAGTTAAAATTGTGGCATTGGGCTTGGATGTTCCTAATTGTATAAGGAACAAGTTTGAATGAAGAAAAACTAGGCCCATTTGCAAAAGTTTTGATTTTTACAAGTATCTCTTTGTGCACTTCTTCAAAATTGCCCAACTTGCACAAGGTGTATTTTGCTCAAATTTCCACATTTTTTAGTGTTCTTGAACTTTTGAAAGCTCTAAGAGTCCTCTAACCAACCTCTTTGGTTTCATCTCATTTGAGTTTCCATGCTCAATATATCTTCAAAACAAAAGTTGACTTTTGTTGACTTTGAAAAGGACCCGTAATGTTTTGATCCATACCTTCCAAATGAAGCGCTTTTTGAACATTCTTGTGAGACATGAAGTTGTAGAGAATTGAATTTCCTTCAAAAAAGAGGTGGTGGAAAATTTCGAGAAATTATGAAGAAGTTATGCTCAGCCAAAGTTTAGTTGACTTTTCCTCAAGAAACCCTAATTTAGAAAGTTCGACTTTGAGCAAATCTTGAGTTTTCTTGATGAATCATGATCAACCCTTGATCAAATGATGAATGTAACTTCAAAATAAGGATGTTCACCAAAAATCAGGAAGTTTGACTGTATGTTGACCATAGTTGACTTTTTGTCCAATACAACTGATTTTCAACCATCCGAGCAATTGTCGAGCAAACTTGACTTGTGAAACTTGACATCTTGAAGCATATGAGGAGGCATGAAGACCATTGAAGATGTTGAAGTCCATTTTGATATGAGAATCACCAAACCCTAGTATGAGTTGATTGTCTAAGAGAGGGTTTGTCTGATCAACCCTTGAGGAATCCTTGAGTAGGGATGTATGTAATGTCTTGAGAAGTAGAAGGGAAAATTTTGGGGTATGACAGTTGCTAGCAGATTTATTACCCTTGTGAATCACCACCATGGTCAAGGGTGTGCATAATCGAATCATAGCAAGTCTATATGAAATTATAGGCGCTGCAGTTTCAAAATTGAAAACCTACGAAACTCGCACTAATTACTTCTTGCTAGCCCCTTTTGGCTACTTCAACTTTGGTTGAATGCCACGTTCGAATCTCTATCAACTTATGGGGTAATCAACGAAGAGCACCCTGATGTTGTAAATCGAAGCATTGAGGGTACTAGGCTGCTGAAACTAACCCCAAATGATGAAAGAGAAAACTTTAGAACGTGCTTCATCAATTATATGATGATTTTCTCAAAAAGGCATTAGTTCGATCCTTCAATGGCCCTTTTTGCCACTCGAAGTTGTGGTCCAAATTGGTTCACTATGCCCCTCGAACAAGCTATTGAGGAAGAAGTAATTAGAGATATCCGTGTGCCTTTTGAACCCTGCACCTATAATCTCTAGAATTACACCGTGAAAAGTCAAGGTGCATCCTTGCTTACCAAAGATAATTTCAGAGTCTGGTCAATTCGGACTATGCCAAATTTTGCATGAGCCTCTCTTTAATAAAAAAGGGGAAATATGTATAGCAAAAGTACCTTACTCTTTCAAGGAAGTTAAAACTCGCCAGCAACGCTATGCTGGTTTTGCTGAATTTTCATTGATCTCTTTCAATCTTTCTTTTTACATGACAAAAGACTTTTATAATTGGTGGATGGCTTATTATTCGAATAATATGTTCAGCACACTCCAAATCCAACAACATCTGACGACAGCTTTTTCCCTTGTGCAGGAGCATGTTAAAAAAGGTAGGTTTACTCATGTCAAAGAAATTCGAGCGTTCCAAAAATATTTCGAAACTGTCTATAATCCCATGAACTTGCATCGAACTATTTTCGAAGCAGCACAAACTTTGGACGAAAAATTTAAAAAACAACTTTCGAAAATTCAATTTCCTCCTTATGTAAAACCTAAAAATAGGTATACGTGGGCTTTTAAACATCATCCACCAAGGTTTCCTAACCTACCTACTTCAGAGTTGGCTTTGGCCTTTTTTCCTCCATATCCTTGGTGGTTTGTTTGTGGAAACACTTTTCATAGATATGAAAATGATGCCAAAAAACCTGCCCAAGGGGTAGTGTGGGCTAAGTGTGATTTAGACAGTTTCAGGGGGCACCTTCGCTATGACTTGTCAGCAATGTCTATTACGTCTCAAAACTGTGGAGGTGCGGAATTGAAGAAATTCGAAATTCCTTTATCCCTTCTTATCTTTCGTTTTAACCTTGATTGTTTCATATTTCTTTCAGCTGTTGATCTGAAAACATTGAAGAAGGATAAAGTTGTCCTCAAGACAAGATCAACTTCCACTTCAAAACCACCAACTGCCACAATTGAACACCCTCCACCTGATAAAGAGGATGACTCCCCAAAAAAGAGGAAGACAAAAAAGGTAATACTTTATTTTACTCGTTTTCTTTCCTTTTCGAAGACTCTTTCTAACTGATTAATCACCTATTTTTTCCTGTTCAGATGAGTGGACTACCCCCTAAATCTCCTAAGAAGCGAAAACACGAAGGTGACCATTCTGATGATGAATCAGAAAAGAGTGAAGACATTTCTCCACTCAAATTAAAGAAAAAGAAGAAAGCCAAGAAATCTGACGAAGGTTCCCAACCTACCAGTCTATCTGGTAGCGAAATAAAAATAGATGCTCTCAAATTGAAATCCAAAGTACCTTCAAAATCACAATCTTCCACGAACGCGGTTTCAGAGCGTATTGGCAGCAATGCATCCTCTGACGAACAAAAGGTAAATTCACTTAATACTTTTGAGATTATGCCTATGTGAATCTTCCTTATGCTAACCATTCATTCATATGCAGAGTTTCCATTTCGTTCCCTCTGATCCTCCTGCCCCTAAGAGCCAAACCTCAAAACCTGCTACTTCTTCTCCATTAGGAGGCTTCAGCGGGGCTGCCCTAAACAAAATCTCATCTACTGCTGCAACTCCTGTTAGGACTGTCAAAGTTCCATATTAACATGAAACTTCGCCTCCTTCGAAATAAGTCCCCGCAACTGGCGAACCAAATGTAGTGCTTGAAACTCCTGTCATTGAGATTCTTAGTGACTCTTCTCCCATAAGGGTTCACTTTGCCAACCAACCAGAGGAGGAATGTGAGGCGCATACTGTGAGCCACTACTTTGTAGAAGGTGAAGAGGACAAAGTGATGCAGCAGGAAGTAGAGAATCCCGTACCTGCTGAGCCTGCTCAACAAGAAACCAAGACTCCCATCCTTGACTAAAGAGAAGAAAGTAGAATTGAAAAGAAGCAATCCCCTAAAGTATATAAAATTAATGCTAGCACAACGGGATTCTTCTTTCGGCAGAAACCAGTCTGAGGGTTTGAGCCAAACTAAATATAACGCCCCTCTTACTTCTGTTGACCAAATTCTTCAACAAGTAAACAAAACTATCTTCGAGGCTGATATCTCCACTCTTCTGAAAGAAGATGTCACAGCCTATTATTCTATGAAGAAGTTGCTCACTCAGATTGATCTCAGCATCTGTCCTTCTGAAGTGAGCGAAACTATATGTGATATGCAAATTTTTCTCAACAAAGTTAGCAGTGAATATAACAGGGCAAATAACATTGATGCAAGATTCGAACCAAGCAAGAGGCTTTATCTGAAGCTTATGACCAAACTTCAAAGATTTCTTAAGAAGCAAAAGCGTTATAGCGCACCCAAGTTCAAACTAAAGATAAGCACGGTGTTCTGGCTCGATCAATCTTATTCTGGGAATCCCAAATTGAAGAGCTTCAAAAGAAAATTGAGGGTGCTCGAAATGAGCAAGCAGCCCTGAAGACTGTTGATGATAAAGAGCTTGAAACTCTTGTTTCAAAAAGTCTTCAGCAAATAAAGGTGGCTGAAGGAATTAACGAGGAGATTAGGCGCTCAAGGTGTCGTAAATGCTAACCAAAGGCAAGATCAATTTATGTAAGAGCAAGTTTGCTAAGTTGAAACGAAATGCTCCTTTTTAGTTTTTTGAGTGTACTCTCTTGATGCCCTTTGTTGTCAGGGATTTTTGCTACGTATGTTTGTAATTCGAACAAAGCCATTTTGGCATTTATATATTATGGTACCATTTTGGCTTTTACTATTTATTTTACTTCTATTATTTTGTAATGATTCAAATATATTGCAAGCATGGTTTATACTTTTTTAAGTATTTCCCATTTACTTTCACAATCCTTCTATCCTCAGCTAATTCCTCTATTTCATAAGCATTATTTGAAAAGGTTTTCAAAACACGAAAGGGTCCCTCCCAATGGGGTGACCATTTCCCTAACAATTTATTCTTTTTATCCATGGGTAATATCACTTTCCAAACCAAATCATTAGTTGAAAACAACTTACTTTTAACTCTTTTGTTGTATGCTCTGGCTACTCTCTCTTTTTGTCTTCTCAAAACTTCCAAAGCATGTAGCCTGGCTTCATCTATGTCTACTAATTCATTCATCACCATCTCCCAATATTGGTCAGCGGGGATCTCATTTTGTCTTTGGATTCTTATTGACTGTAAATATATTTCGACTGGCAACACTGCATCATGTCCAAATGTGAGTTGAAATGGGGTAGTATTTGTTGCTTCTTTAGGAGACGTTCGACATGCCCATAAAGCTTGGTCCAAAGTTTTGTGCCAATTCTTTGGCTTTCTCCCCACATGTTTCTTTATCAACCCTATTATTACTTTATTGGCTGCTTCTACTTGACCATTTGCTTGAGCATAGTAGGGTGTTGATGTGAGCAACTTAAAACCCATCTCTTGTGCAAATTCTTGCATCTTTCGTCCTATGAAAACTGAACCTTGGTCTGTTGTAATACTTTCTGGTATCCCAAACTTGTAAATTATTTGTTTTTGGATAAATTCTATGATAGCCTCTTGATCAACATTTACTAAAGGTATCGCTTCGACCCACTTTGTAAAATAATCTATACCCGCAAGGATATATTGTTGTCCTTTGGACGATGTTGGTCGAATTTCACCAATTAAATCTAATGCCCATCCTCTAAAAGGCCAAGGCTTAACAATTGAATGTAGCTCACTTGTAGGAGCATGTTGAATGCCTACATGAACTTGACATTCCTTACATCCTTTAGCAAATTCTATGCAATCCTTGAGCATAGTGGGCCAATACATGCCATATCGAAACAACAACCATTTCATTTTGTGACCTGCTTGATGTGCCCCACATGCCCCACTGTGTACACTGGATAAAGCTAAGTATGCTTCATTTTCTCCTAAACATTTGAGTAACGTTCCTTCTGGAGTTTTCTTGAATAATTCATTTCCCATTAAGACATAATACAATGCTCTGTATTTGATCTTTTTCTCTGTATTTATTGAAGGTTCCTTCAGGTAATTTATTATTGGACTTCGCCAATCTGTATCAACCAAAGCATGTATGCTTAATACTTCGAATTCTCTTTGATTGGCATAGCCAAGTTTCGAATTTTCCAGGTCTAATGGTGACAATTTGGTAGCCATTATTCTCCCTTTTGCTTCAATGAGGTATTGGAGTTTTTCTTGGGATGTCTTATATCCTGAGGCTATTTGAGCCAAGTCATTTGCCTCTTGATTACTAATTCTGGGAATATGTTTAATGTCCACATATTCAAATCTCTTGAGTAATCTATTAGCAATAACAAAATACATGATCAAATTTTCCTTTATGCACTTGTATTCCTTTGTTATTTGTTTGATGACCAATTTTAAGTCTCCTCTAATTTCGACTCTAGTTGCCCTCAATTCCAACAAAGCTTCAAGTCCAAAGAATTAATGCTTCATACTGGCTTTATTCGAACAGGGAGGACCTTCTAACTTGTACTTGAATTTTGTTGGAATTCCTTCAGGAGAAATTATAAGAACCCCAACTCCACTTCCTTCTCTGTGTGTTGAGCCATCGAAGAATAACTTCCATGGTTGGACCTCAACATAATTTAATGTGAAGTCTTCACTCACAGAGTGATCCACTATGAAGTCTGAAAATATTTGACCTTTCATGGCCTTTAAAGGCTTGAAGGCTAAATTGTATTCAGTGAGCGCTAAGGCCCATTTATCAATTCTGCTGTGCATGATTGGCTTTGAAAGCATGTCTTTAATGACATCAAAATGAGATGAAACATAAACATCAACTGGTTTAATATAATACTTAAGTTTTGTACAAGAAAAATACAAGCAGAGACATAGTTTCTCTATAGTACGATATCTAGTCTCTGCTTTATTTAAGACCCTACTAAGATAATAGACTGCTCTTTAGATGCCATCATTGTTTTCTTGGGCCAACATACTACCTACAGTTACATTAGAAGCAGATATATACAATATCATGGGCTTATCCCTAGAGGGAGGTGCAAGTATGGGAGGATGCATCAAATAGGCCTTCATCTTCTCGAATGCCTCTTGATGTTCTGCCTTCCATTCGAAATTCCCTTGGTTGAGACGAAGGAGTGGAGAGAATGCTTGAGTTCGCCCACTCAGGTAAGATATAAATCTTCCTAAAAAGTTGATTTTACCTTAGCGGGATTGCAACTCCTTCTTTGTTGTTGGAGGTTTTGTCTCCACAATAGCCTTCGTCTTTTTTCAAGTTAATTTTGATCCCCTTCTTATGGACCACAAAGCCTAGGAAGTCCCCAGCCTGCACAAAAAAGGCACATTTAAGAGGATTCATTTTTAAGCCATGTTTTCTCATTCTTTCGAATGATTGGCAGAGATTATTTAAATGTTCCTCATCAGATCTATATAGATCTCGCATAAATGATTCAATGAATCTCAAATATGGTATTCATTGCTTTTGATATGTTGCCCAGATTTTTAGTCCAAAGGGCATAACTACCGACGCATAGGTGCCTAAGGCTCCTGGGCATCTAAAAGTAGTTTTGGGGACATCATCTTCAGCAATGAAAATCTGGTTATACCCAAAATACTCATCTAACATACTTAAGTATTCGAAACCAGCAGCAGAATCAATTAACATTTCTGCTATAGGCATGGAATATTCATCCTTAGGTGTTGCAGTATTTAAATCCCTAAAATCTATGCAAATTCTTAAAGAACCATTTTTCTTAATAACAGGTACTATGTTAGCAAGCCATTTTTCATACCCCAATTTTTGACCTAATATACCACCTTACATTTGCATCATTGCATCACTAACAGTTCAGAACAGAATTAATCGGGTGTGGCTTCTACAGGTCAAAATTAGGGTTTCATCAAATTTTTCATCTGATTCAAGAGGTAATCAATTAGGGTTTGAGTTTCACTCACCTCAATTGATCTATCTTGATCAAATCATCAACCTCTAGTCTTCAGATATCCATTTTTTCCTCATAATCTATCGAGGATCGACCAATTAGGGTTTTCATCGAGGATAAGCAATCACTGATTTTCTGATCAATGAATGACTTTTTTGCTTGGAGATTGATCTTTATATCTCCAATACAACATGTTGACCTAATTTTTGGATTCAAAACATCACAGAAGTTCACAAAATTCATCAGTCAATTTCTGGATCATCTGATGAAATTTCATCTGCACTGAAAAGTCAAACTTTGACTTTTGGTCAACTTTTTCAAGATAAAACTTTTTCAATCATCAAAATACTTCAAATGATCCATCATGATCATAAAAAATCAAGAAATTTGGAAAAGTCAACAAAAAGTCAAAATTTTCAACACATAGAAAAATTTTCAAGTGTTAAAATTTCACATTTTTTCCAAACTTCATGGCATTTTTTCACATAGTTCCATTTGGAATTAGAAAAAACTCAAAACATGAAAGTTGTAGCCCTTGAAACAAGATTTCCAAAATGTCCAAGAACTTGCAAATCCATGGTGTCTAGCTATACTTTTGATTTTGAAACATAGAGCTCCAAAAGTCATGATTTTCAAATACAATCTTCAAAATTACAAGTCATTTTTTGCAAAATCTCCTTCTAGAAGCCTTGTCACTAATTGGAGATAGGCTAGAGCTGATAAAAATCAGTTGAGAGGTAATTATGATGGAGATAAGATCAAGTTAAATTTAACCATGGTTAAAAGGAAGCTTCCTTTTGCATTTATGGCAAATGACTTTCGCCTCTAAGGCAAGTTGTCCAAATCCAAGCCAATCTCCTTCACTTACCATTCAGAAATCTTGACCTATAAATAGAGGTCATGTTTGCCATTTGAAACTACACCAAAGCTATGCCAAAACAAGCTTTCTCATTTCTTTCTTAAAATTCATGTAACATAGTTCAAATTGAGAATTCTTGCATTTTTCAAAACTTGTGAAAAACCATGAGAGATTTGGTGTCTAACATGTCTTAAAATCAATATAAAACTGGTTTGAAACTTAAAATCAACAGAAGAATCACTAAAAACCAGATTTTCATTTCAAAATTTCAAAGCTTGCAAAACCGCTTTATCATTCAAACAACAATCGCTCGAGCTAATCTTGGTTTTTGACTCAAACATCATCAACATACTCCATATGGATGATGCATCATTACTCTTGACCAGAACACCTCTAACATCAAATTCGAGTTTCACTTCAAGCAACCGTAGGTGGACTTGGTTAGAACGATCCGTGCTATTTCGAGTGAGCGCACCATCCTCACACGATCCTTGAAGTCCACCGTGCTATATCAATCATTAAACAACTCGTACCCCTTCAAGAATCAAAGTCCAGCTTCAAGAGGTAAGGAACTCAACTTCGAACTCCTTGATTTATCACTTCCAGTTTAAAAAGCTCTTGGCCGTTTTGTTTCTGCACCATCATTGATCATTAACCCTAAATCAATTGCTTAATTCCATGATCACACACGATTTCAATTTGATTTTGAGGAATTAGGGTTCTTCGTGATTTCTGGGAATTTAATCATGTTAAACTAAAAATAAATGAAATTAAACAACATCATCATGTTCCCGGTTCAATTTCACCAAGTTTGATGTTTACATCGAGCAATTTCATTGAGAAACAAAGAAACCATGGTCGATCAAGGATCGGAAAAGATGAGTTCGCTTTTCAAATTCAAATTTTCGCTTGTAATATATTTAATTGATTTGGCATCAATACACGGATGTATTGCGCCCAGCCGTTGCCACTCACTCTTAAGACTTTGCCTTTTACGCTTGCCCAATGGTCCCGGTTCGAGTAGCCTTGGGACCATTTTTGCCAAACTTTTTCATTTTCTCTTCATATTTTTTTTCAAACTTTGACTCTTTCAAAACCCAATCAAAACTCCTCATTTTGAGGTGATTTTTTGCACACGTGTCATTTAACATACCTATTTTAGGATAATGTCAAAAAATTTCAAAAATACTTTTGTCTAATTATATTTTTATCGAGCCGAAAACGATACGTTTGAGTACTTTTCAGAGCACTTTCAAAGACGTTTTTTTAAACTTTCGAAGCCCGAAACTTTTCCAAACTTCTTGTAAGTATATTTCACTTTTCAAAAACACTTTCAAGATCTTTTTTTCAAAACTTTTCATCAAACTTACATCTTTTTCCATGATCGATCCGGTTTGACAATAAAACCGAACTCGTTTTTTCCTCGAATTTTTTAACCGATCATGGGCCTCCCTTACAGTGTAAGTCCCAAAGTTCTTTTTATGTACATACATATTTCCTTGTACATATCCAATTCTTTCATGTACATACCAATTTTTACCGTATATAATATGTACGCCTTTTGTAAATATCAAGTATGTATAAACTTCGTCCGCTTGTTTTCGCTGCTTGTATATACAATCAATACTATTTAAAAGGAGTATTATTCCTTGAAACTGCTTTAAAACCAATGGGCCTCCTCACGGTGTAAGTCCCAACCTCCTATGTACATCCACATCTTCTTGTACATAAATACCCGCTCGTACATATTTATTTCCTTGTACACAATTCAAACTTGTAAGTAATCAAGTTACTGCTTTTAAACGCTCGCTTTACACACACTTGTTTATATTTCCTTCATAAACTTTTGTAAATAAACTTTACACGCATTGTTTATATTTCCTTCATAAACTCCTCGTGAATAAACTTCATACACTGCTTATATAACTGCCTAGTTATAACATAACAACTAGTCTAACCATTAAGTTCCCCACAAAGATAGCCTCCTCGGGCTTTGTACAAGGTAACTTATTCATCCGAGTTCAGCCTCTTAAGCTTCATATAAGAAAACTCATTCATCTCGAGTTTAGCCTCCGCTTAGGCTTCATATAAGACAACACTCCGAGTCGCCTCCTTGGCTTCGCTCAAAAGAACTCCTCATTGAGTTTAGCCTTCGGCATCAAACAAGAAAGAGACCAGAAATCTCTTAACACCTCCTATTGGGCTTCCAATACAAAGAATCACCCGCTAGGATAGAACCCCGAGATTATTGAAATTGCTCTTTATCCTAAGAGGATGGTTTCCTGAAACCTTTCTTAAAGCCAAAGCCACCATAACCTATAGCTTCCTCGAGCTTCATACAAGGACCCTCGATGACCCTAATGCCACCTCGGGCTAACAATAAGGACCCACGGGCTTCTTAAAAGCATCCCCTAATCCAAACAATTTCTCCTTGAGATTTAGACATCTATCATCTCTATTGAAGAAGTATCTCATCTATCGCATCACATACAATCAAAAAAACTTTTCAAACTCTTTTCAAACAAAAACATCTCTTAATCGTAAGTGGTAACGCTTGTACACTCAAGCAAAACACCCAATGCTTACAATTAAAAGATTCAATCATTTTTCAAACATCTTTCTAAACTCGTAGTGGTAACGCTTGTACACTCAAGCAAAACACCTATAACTTACTTACTAAAGATTCAATCAATCAACTTTCAAAATGTATGTGATGAAATAGATTAGATACATTTTCATTAAGATAACATTTGTCCTGTCTCTTAATAACATCCCATTGCTTCCACTAGCATAAGTGGAACTACGATTGCTCCGACTTTCTCAACATCCTTTTGAGAATACGAGGCACAAGGTCTCATCCTTGGCGAGCAAATTTCTTTCCCTCAAACCAAACAAACCATAGATCCCTTTAGATTCGAGCTACAAATGCCCGATTCCCATTAAGGATATGTACGCGTAAGATCCAAAGATCTTTGCAAGCACAATAATAATAAAACCTAGGATCCCACATAATCTATCCTTCTTAAAACCCAAAGGAGAAACTTTCAATCATAGAAATAGCAATTAAAACACACAAACATATCAAACGATTCATATATAAAGCTATGGATAACCATATATTTAGGGTGCTCCATCTATTCCCTTTATATAACAAACCCCTTGCCCTAATCTCCCAATGTGTTACGCCTAGTTTGCTTAGTTGAAATGCATATCAAATCAATTGAGGGTATTGCAGCCCTTTTTCATAATCATTTTCTTGTGTTGAAATAATAAAGCTTGATGCTCATGCATCTTTATAAACAAATCAAAAGAGTAAATCATTTCAACCGTAGAATCTCGATTCGATTCCTCGCCACTTTTAACGCAAACACCATTCTACATACCTTGTGGTCCTTATAGACTGCATCAAGGAGCCGCTTGATTTTCGCCTTTATTTTTGAGAGGATTGCTAGGGAGAACCTTCTAGGCATCTCGCTTGATGGGCTTCTTGCCATCCTTAATTGGAAGCCCGTGTTCCACCAGGGCCTCTTTAAACCGTGATCTCTCGCCAAGTAGTCTCTATTTTGTTTGAGCATTTCGACCACTTTGCTTTTCAGATTGGGACTGAGTTTCTCACTAATGTATGTAACTTTTCTTTCGACGCCATCTCCAATATCAACTTCCTCCAGTGGATCCTGCGCCAGCATCTTAGCGCTTGTTGATTGCGGATCCCTTTCAAACCCTAGGGGCTCCTGATCATAAATGGCATCTAGCCTTAGATCCATTGGTTCTGAAGATTGTCCATCATAGGGTGGATATGGGTGATTATCCCTAGGACTAGTTATTTCTATTTCTTTTTTTGTTGTTTTCTTTTTATTTGTGGATTCGACAGCGACGTTTTTTATTTCAGCTTCGAGAGCCATTTTCCTTTTGTTCTTAGCCAAATAGGCCGAAATCTTATTGAAATAAGTAGATTCAGTCATAATGGTCTTCGTTTCCCCAGCAATTGGCCGTATGGTCGAAGTCTCACCAGTTTCTTCAGTATCTTGTCCGTCCCACATAATCTCCCTATCCCACTAGAAGCCATTAGGACGGAGAGTCAAAGAATAAAAAGCATTCTCATTAGGTTCGAAGTATTCTTCAGGGGGGTTACATGGCCCTATGTTGGCCATATTTCGATCGAAGTTTCTCTTGTCTACGTGATTGATTCATGCCATGTAGTAACTCTGGTCTGCCTCTATGTTTTCTACAATCCCATCATCTCTCCATATAACTAGCCTCTGGTGCATTGATGAAGGTACTACGCCAACGCCATGAATCTATTCTCTACCAACTAATAAATTATAATTCGCCTTTGCAGCAATAACCATAAACATAGTTGGTCTTGTAATAGAACCAACTGTTAAGTCAACTTGCACCACGCCCAAGGTCTGTCCAACTTTTCCTTCGTAATTCGATAGTACCATATTATGAGGTCTGATATCTGAGTCAAGCATACCTATCTTCTTCAACATGAAGCGTGGCATCAGGTTGACAGCAGCGCCACCATCCACCAGGACTTTATTCACGCCATATTAATCCACTTTCGCTCTGATGAACAAGGGTCTTAGGTGATTCCTCATTCCATCATCTGGTCTTTCGAAGAAGGCATTTTGTACTTCGACTGCCCCATTATTCATCACATAATAACATATTGGCCTATGTTTGGCCATTTCGTCCTCATCGTTTTCCTCACTTGTATAAACTGCTCGATTATACTCACAAGGTAACACAAAACCACATTGCAGCTTATGCTGAAGAAAGATTCCCCCTCCGACTTGAAATCATCTGTCATCATTTCTTCCTCATTTGCAGCCACCTTTTGCTCTTTATCTTCACCAACTTCTTTCTTAGGTGAGAACAGCCTCCTGGATACTGGAGGTTTTCCCCCAGTCTCGACCATTGATGATGGCTTGTTGGTGCTTGATTCACCCACTTCCATGGACTTCAAATCTCTCTCAACCTTTTTGTTTCTTTTGTGTCGCCACTAGGAGCGAGACATAAGGTTCTCTCTTTGAATTTTCCAACCCGATTTCTTCTCTTCCTTGTATTAAATTGCTTTCAGATGCCATTGCGCTCGCCACCCCGATCATAGTTTCTCCACTTTCCTTCCCTTTGTCACCTTTACTTGCCCATATATTAGTAGGGATTTGCAGTAATTTGAAAGAGACTTTCTTCCCCTAGGATAGGGACTATCGCCTTATTGGCATATTCTCGCCAACATTATCGGATTTGAGGCATTTTTCCCGTAACCCCAACAGATGCAAAAGAATTCTTTCAATGCTCGCCATTTCTCCATATACAAAGACATCCGGGACATATCAAGCACTCGTTCGATTTTGTGACATCGAACCAGAATTCCAATAAGCTGCCTTTGGGTAAACTCTTGTACGCTTGATTATCTTGTCTCTAGTTAACCCGCTCTCTCACGCTAAGCCCTCTCGAACTCTGCAGTAATTCTTGGGTTACATATGATACTGCACCTTGGGCACATCAACTTGTCTTAGTTTCTTTTATGACAATGAAAGAGATACTCACGCAAGCTTGCGTCTTTCCTAGGTAAATTCCCCCTTCTTTGCTCTTTCTCCATCTCCAAACAGCGTTCAACTTCTTCCATCTCCGCATTAGGTTGTTCAAGATCAACCATGTGCACTCTTAAAGTCTGACCATCAGTGATCTGGACCTTTTCGAATTTTTCCCTGAGGCCCTTAGTAGCCTCAATCAATTTTCTTTCAGCAGCAAGTGAGCCATCAGCAGCCTTCATTGCATCACTAAGTATCTTCGCCTTAAGCACCTTTAGGAGGCCCTCAGTAGCCTTTTTTCGTTTTTGATTAAGATAAAGTCCCCATCTTCTTCGAATTCATTTTCTAACTCAACTTTCTTCTTAGCAATTTCCACCATTTTAACGTCCAGAGGTTCAGCATAAATAGTTTCCGCCATCAGCAACGGATTAGTGTCAACCTTCATTGGGTTTTTTGCTTTGTCTAAAAATTTGAGCCTTCCTTCCTTTATTGTGTTCTGAATCAAATCCCTGAAAAGAAAGCATTGTTAGGTTTTATGGCCTAAAAAGTTATGATACTTGCAAAAGCCTTTCTTCTTCCTTTGTTCCAATGGAGGAACTTTAAGGTTAGGAGATACTATTAATTGGCCATCTTTGACAAGCAAATCAAATATTTCATCACACTTAGTTATATCAAACGTATAAATTTTCTTAGGGAATTTATCACTTTTCATTTTCAATGTGATTCTTTCCATTAGGTGAATCGTAACTTTGCAAGATTAAGGGGTGCTTCCTTTAGTTTTGCAAGATCTATTTCAATTGATCGAATTCATAAGGGTCTTGATAATCATCTAGACTCTCTTCACCTCTATATAGGCTATTCTTTCTTTTTGTGATTTTTATTGGCCCTAGCCTTTTCATATTTTAATCTTTCGACCGTCGAACTCGATCCGCTAGTCACATATCTCTTAGATACGTGTATCTAATTTCTTTCGAATGGAATAAACCAGTTGGTGTAAGCCCTAAAGGCCAATACCTTTGGTACTTGTATCGAATTATTTATTAATAATTAAAAGGATTTTCTTTATTATGTTTACTTTTTGAAAATAATAAAGTCCCTAGAATAGTTAGTCAGTTTAATGCAATGTTAAGTGTGACTTAATCATGAGATCCATTAAAACAAGGACACTATTCTTAAAATATACATAATCGAGCTTTATTGTGAAGTGGATAACATTAAAGCATTGAGATTATTTTGAAGATAGACTGATGATCACATCTCATGGATCATGGATAAGTGTAACACGTTGAACTGACTTTGTAGTGATTTTTTGTATCGCAAATGTGCGGATAGCAAGAGTCGCCACCGACTTTTATTTTTATCCAATTAAGGGAAGGTAAAAGTACGAAAAAGACCTTCGCTTAGATTCGAGTAAGGGAGAAGGTTATGAAAAGGAAGGTATTAGCACCCTTTCCATCCGCAGCTTATTCTACGTGCTCTTAGTTGCTCTAGATCACTTTAAAATTATGCTTTCTGTGTGTTTGACAAAAATGTTTCGAAAAAGGCATTTCGCTTTGACTTTGTAATGACTCATGTAGGAGTGTATACAAAGAGTTCGGAAATGTTTCATTTTGAAAAGAGTTTGAACTTTGAAAAGAGTGTGAAAAGCATTTGGTTTAGAGCAAGCAACTAAAAGACTTATTACCTACTCAGAATTGGACGTTTTCGTACTTTTACGTTCCTTTAGACTAGTGCTATCCGTACCATTAGTTGGGAGGTAACTCTATTCGTTGGATGTAAGCGGACATTCGGGACATCGGATGGTCATAGAAAGCAACTGTAGGAAGTATCCTAGCACATTCAAGGACTATCATCATTTTCAGAGGCGACAATCGAGGGTCAAGATCATGTATTCGGAGGCGACATCGTGGGTCTTATGATCTTTGTATCAAGGGACTATGATGATTTGTTTTGAAGGCGATGCTAGAATACCTCTACGCTCGAGGACATGACCATGTGAATTCGAAGGCAACGAGAGAATTACCCTAAGGGTGCATGTGTGAAAAGAGTGTGTCAATTCGTATATTTTATTTTAGAATTATGAGTGAGCTATGTCCATTTTATCTTCCATACACGCCTAGTTACTAGCATTATAGGGTGCGGAAAGTAAATCATGAAAGTAAAGTGCGAAAGTAAATGTCCCACGCTATTACATGGCTTTGGGGCGCTTACATAATTTAAACTTATGGAAAATAAAACCTAATTTAAACTATTACATCCCATAGACAGTTACATTATTGGAAAAATAAAATGATAAAGAAAAATCGCCTCGGATCAACCCAAAAGAATGAGAAATCTAAAATACAAGATGAATCGAACAAGAGAAAAATGTTAGAAAATGCAAGTTTTAAATGAGAAAATATTTCATGCTGGAAATAATATAAATATGCTAAAATAAATTTTGGGATTTTTGATGTATTTTAATAATTAAAATGAATTAAAAGTGATTTAAATGCAAAATTATGAATAAAAATAAATATGCATGCAAAATTATATTTTTAATTTTATAAATTAAATAAAGGTTTTCTGAAATAATGTAAAAGAAAAATAATTTTGATGATTTTTAATGCATAAATAAAATTATGAAATTAATTAAAATAACATGCAAAATATTAAATAATTAGAAAAATATGAAAAAAGTGCAAAGTTGTAAAAGAATGCAAAACCAGGTCTCAGGTTGGCTCGAACCGGTGTCCTTTGAGAGCATCTGGGAACAGTGAACGTCTTAACCACTAGGACAAGTGGCTCTTTGTGTTGGAAAAGATGAAAACCAATCAATATAAGTGATGACGTGTCCTTGGTTATAAGTCAAACCGAGTCAGCACGCGTGGGGTCCCGGTTGAACGAGAGAACGAATCAAAGCAAGCCATCATGCCACGCAAGCCTCCCACCGGAGTCCGTTGGTCAACGACGCCGGAGCCCTAGCTCCGGTCGTCTTCTCCGATGAGCAACCACCTAAAACTGGAAAAATACGCAAGATAAATAGTTCTAAGGTACCCTACCCCCCTAAATTGGACCCTACGAATCCATTGGTGATATTGGTTTCCTCTGAAAACGCTTGTATGACCCGGTTCGATCGAAACAGCCTGAAATGCCCTAACAATGGCAATACGATTTCTAGACGTTCAAGCTCACATGTAATGGTTCATATGCGTTCTAATGAACCTCCTGATCACAAATAAACACACGAAAACAGTTAATAATGCATGATGAATAAAATTCGAATTTCACAAATGTACCAAATCGGAGCAGGTTGTAGGTCACGATTTTGGATGTCCTGGCTTCAAGTAAGGACTGAAAACGATTGCTGAGCACCTCAGGAGCAAGATTGAATGGTTGAAAGAGGCTGGAAGAGGCTGCAATATGAAATTCGAATTTTTCAAGTTTTGAGAAAAAATTTGCAAGAATAAGGGTTTGGCTTGAGCTAGGGTTTCGTCTTGCTTGCTGTTCATGATGTTTGGTATTTATAGAGGGAATTTGGATGGCAAAGAGAGTGAAAAAAGATTGATCATTGAATGTGTAATATTTTCTCTTTAAAAATAAATCAAATCTTTGAAAAAATTGATTTTCCTTCCATGTAAGAGGCTAGCACGAATTTGGCAATTGCTATGGGCTATCTTGGACTTTAAGGAAGATATAAATTCAATCCATTGGAAAAAAAAATCTTATTTTCATATTTTATATGATTTAATTTTGAATTAAATGTTTTAAAATTCAAAGATAAATCATAAAAATAGAAAATTACCATGGCCAAGCATTTATGGGTCAAAAATCATGTCATGAACAAGTTTGAATCAAAAGATTTTAGGCCCATTTGGAAAATTTTGCATTTTGACCAAAATGTCCTTTTGTGCAATTGTCCAAAATTGCCCAACTTCTGAATGGTGTATCTTGCTCAATTTTCCACATTTTTGAGTGTTCTTGGACTTTTTGGAAAGCACTAAGAGTCCTATAACCAACATTTTTGGTCCCATCTCAATTGGAGTTACCATGCCTAATATATCTTCAAAACAAAAAGTTGACTTTTGTTGACTTTGAAATGACCAGAATGTTTCGAGCTATATCTTTCAAATGAAGCATTTTTGGACATTCTTGTGAGACATGAAGTTGTAGAGAATTGAATTTCCTTCAAAACAAGAGGTGGTGGAAAACTTTCGAGAAAGTATGAGAAAGTTATGATCACCAAAGTTCATTGACTTTTCACCTAAACCCTAATTTAGAAAGTTTGACTTTGAGCAAATCTTGAGTTTTCTTGATGAATCATGATCAATCCTTGATCAAATGATGAATGTAACTTCAAAATGAGGATGTTGACCAAAATTATGAAGTTTGACTATGTTGACCACAGCTGACTTTTTGTCCAATACAATCGATTTTCCACCATCCGAGCAATCGTCTCGAGGAAACTTGATCCGTGAAGCTTGAAACTTGGCATGGAGAATCTTTGAAGCATATGAGGAGGCATGAAGACCATTGAGATGTTGGAAATCCATCTTGACTCGAGAGATACCAAACCCTAGTTTGGGTTGATTGTCTAGAGAGAGTTTGTCCGATCAACTCTCGAGGGATCTTCGAGTAGGATGTATGAAATTTCTTGAGTAGATGGAGGGCAAATTTTGGGTATGACAGCCTGCTCAATCTTCTTGTACCGAAGGTTAGATTGACACGCTTGTCTTCGTGACTGGAGGTAGAAGATGATTGAACACTCGAGTACACCGAAAATTTGCACCGCAGCTGGTCGATGATGCGGAACGGGCTTACGATGCCATTTGGAGAAGTTGGGGAATGAGTCGACGCTAGACTCGAGATTATTGATAGGAGAATTGCTGGAAGTGAGCCGACGCTAGGCTCAGACGCTCGAAAGGAGAGGAGCATGGAGATGGGCTTAAGATGCCATCCGAGGAGTCGACGTTAGACTTCGTGTTCATTTTTGAATGAAGTTATTGGTTTGCATTGATTTTAACCATATATGCAGATTCGAAAGTGAAGCATCTGACAAGTAGTCGGAGATGGGCTTAAGATGCTATCCAAGGCAACCGAGTCGTATGCTAGACTCAGTAGTTGCCGCTGATAATAAGAGAGTCGAATAAATCTTCGTCGTCCATTCTGAGGGGGTAGTAGTTGGCAAAGCGTGGATACTTTCCCTGTTGTGCATCGGGTATTGCTCCACTGCCTATTATCGGAGGATAACTTATGATCGTTCGGATAGGGTTTCCCGTTTGGCTTCGGGTATTAATCCTGGATCTGCCGTTGGAGAACAAGAGGGTGGTCGTCGATAGTTTTCCGTCTGCTTCGGCATTAATCTTGGACCCGTTTTGCCAAGTGATCATACCTATTTTGGAGAAGACAAGAGAAACTTCGATAGAATACTTGTTAGTCTTATGCAGAGTATGATGCATGACAATGTACATGAATGATGTATGCATAAATTATGACTTCATGAGAAAATGTATGAATGATAGATGTCGTGGTATTTCAAAACATATCCATCTTGCAGAAGATGCGGATGTTCTGCTTGAAGATTTCTGACTTCTGTCTGAGGATGGAGATCCTGAGAAGAGAAGGACTTCGATTCCTCCGATGCACTATCCGACCAAGTCTTGGGCCTAGATATTGTTGAGGAAGGTAGAGATTGAGAAACTCGTTGTTGGAGATCTCATACATAGATCCTGCTGGGGAGAGTCCGGGAGGCAATCTGTTGGGGACCTTGTATGTAGATCTTGTTGAGGAAACCATTAGGAGGTGCTCTACTGGGGATTTTGAGTGTAAATCTCGCGGGAGAGCATTTGATAGTTGCCGGGAGACCGGGTTGGAAGAGTCAGGAACCCGTTGTAATCTCTGGCTGGGGAATTAAGGATGTCAGCTTCCTCCGATGCACTATCTGACCAAGTTTCGAGTCTGAATACTGCCGCTGGGGAAAAGGGGAAGGACTGAGAGATATCCGCTGGGGATAAATACCTCGGTTGGGGTGAAGTGTTACTGCTTGGAGACTGATGTAACATTGATTAGTCGAGTGGAACTGTTACTCGTGGATTAACATATACTCCGCTGGGGGGAGGTTTGTAGCGGGTGACACCTCTGTGGGGACCATGCTCTACGGGGGAATGTTTTTGGTGACTTTCGTTGTCATCTCAATCCCTGGAGCCTGTAGCAAGCACTTCTGTATGTTTACCTTTCACATGTTTGCAAATAGATTTTTATTGTCAGATGCATATAATCATTCAAAGCAAACGTTGGACTTTATGCAAACCACAACAGTGAAAATTGTAAAGAGAAAGAACTTGTATTTATTTGAAATGTGGTGTATGGCCAAGTAGTTTGTACACAAGAAAGGTAAAAGAGCTATGCGGAAATAATCTCGTTAAGTTCCAACTATGCTAGTACTCATATATTTCAACTATCTCATCTCCTTGCTGTCAGTAGAAAGTGAGTGAATTGATCTTCGCCATTTGAACCTTGAATGCTGATAGTAGTCTCGAAGTAGGTGATCCGAAGAGACATAGTCGACGCTTAAATCCCTAACTTTGCCTAGACCGCCTTTCGGTTTTCACCACCGATACCTTTTTGCCCAAGCCGCTTTTCGTGTTTTCGACTTGCTGTGTACATGTTTTGTATATATCCTTAACTTTGCCCGAACCCTTTGGTACGCCAAGATGCCCTTATTTTTGCCTAGGCCACCGACCTAGCGGTCTCTTTATGCGTAGTATTTTTGACTATGTCTCGCTCACTGTGGTGGAAGTCTTCACCATCCATGGTGCTAAGTATCATAGTCTACCGAAAATACTGTTTGACTACAAATGGTCCCTCGTAGTGGGAGTCCATTTGCCCTCGATCACCTTGTGGAAGAATGATGCGCTGACTACTAGATCACCGACTTAGTAGACTCGGTGCTTGACCTTCTTGTTAAATGCTCGATCATTCGCTTTGATAGATCCGTCCATGGCGTATGGATGCGAGTCGCTTCTCATCAATCAAGTTAACTGGTCAAGGCGAGTCCGACCCAATCGCTCGCTAACTCGGCCCCGGAGGACTCGCCGAGGGTATCTCGAACCTCGGGGTAGGACCGCCTCACCGTATACAAGAGAAAAGGGGTTGCCCGCTGATGTTCGTATATAGTGCGATAACCATGAAGAGCAAATGGTAACATCTCATGCCAATCTTTGTAAGTCACCGCCATCTTCGTATGATTTTCTTAATGTTCTTGTTGGCGGCTTCCATCGCGCCATTCATCTTAGGTCGATAAGGAGAAGAGTTGTGATGCTTGATCTTGAATCGCAAGTAGTTCAAAGGATCATCTTATTGTTGAGATTAGAGCCATTATCCGTGATAATCCTTTCGGGGTGCCATACCGATGATAAGATTATGCTTGATGAAACGAGCCACAACATTCTTGGTAACATATGCGAACGAGGTCGCTTCTACCCATTTGGTGAAATAATCAATTGCCACAAGGATGAAACGATGTCCATTGGAAGTCAGGCTTGATTTCTCCGATCATGTCAATGCCCCACATTGCGAAGGCCAAGGAGTCATAGAACATTCAGAGGTACTAGAGGTACATGTACTTTGTCGGCATAACCGCATTTGTGACAAGACCGAGATAGCGGTGACAATCGCCCATGGTGGACCAATAGTAACTCGCTCTCAAAATCTTCTTAGCCATGATGTGTCCATCGAGTGGTACCAAATGCGCATTCGTAACTCTTCCATGATACGCATTGTCTTTCGTCTACACAATGGAGTAAGCACAAGTCGTGGTTGCTTTGTATAAGATGCCGTTGTTGAGGAAGAATTTGATGCAAATCTTCTCATGAACTTCTATCATTAATGATGCCCCAGGATATTCCCGAGTCTCAAGATACCTCTTCACGCCATAGTACCAAGGTTTCTCTCGCTAAGCTCATAACAATACGGTTCATCAAACTTCTCAATGATGATCCGGGAGCCTCGTTGTCCCATCCGACCTTGAACATAGACGACATAGTAGCCAATGCGCTCGCCAACCGATTCTCTTCTCGTGGAATGTGATTGAAAGTAATCTTCAAGTAGGGATCAAACTTAAAACATGCTCGACACGGAATGAGATTCGGATGCTTCGATCCCACTCGCCTTAATCGACCGATCACCAAAGTCGAATTCCATACACTTGTAAGAACTTGATTCTTAAATCAATAGCGCTTTGATACCCATGATGCACGCCAGATTCGCCATATTGTTGGTACAATCAAGCAAAGTCCGCGGTGAAAGGAGTATGTCCGTAGGGATGTAATGATGGCGCCAATGCCATTGCCAAGGCGTTGAGGCTCCATCAAAACCATGGTCCATCGGGATCCTTGTTCGTGTCCTTCGTCTGGCCTCGGTTCTTTGCAATCAGAATTAGTAAAACATCTTCATTTGGAAATTGAATCGCATAGATCGATAGTCATCTACGGCTTGATGAGCTAAATGATCGGCTACTACACTTCCTTTGATAGCTCGAGAAGTGTACCGATGGCGATTCGGTCAAGATCATTTGCCATCTTGCTATTCTTCCGAGAGCTGGCTTCTCAAATATGTATTTTATCGGATCCATCTTGGAAATCAATAAGGTAGTGTGAGTCAACATATACTGCCTTAGTCGGCAGCCCAAGTTAAAGCGTTGCAAGTTTTCTCGAGTCATGAGTATCTTGTTTCACAACGGTAAACTTTTGCTAAGGTAGTATATTGCATGCTCTTTTCGACCAGACTCGGTATGTTGCCCCAACACACACCCCATCGAGTTCTCTAACACTGTCAAGTACATGATAAGAGGTCTTCCTTCGGCGGGCGGCATCAGAATAAGAGGATTCCGTAGGTACTCCTTGATTTTGTTAAAAGCGATCTGGCAATCGTCGTTCCATTTTACCACTTGATCTTTCTTAAGTAACTTGAAGATTGGCTCACAAGTAGCAGTTAGGTGTGCAATGAATCTGGCAATGTAATTCAATCGGCCCAAGAAACCTCTGACTTCCTTCTCAGTGTGGGGAGCTGGCATCTCTTGAATGGCTTTAACCTTGGCGGGGTCAACTTCAATACCTTTACCACTGACAACAAACCCCAAGAGTTTTCCAGATCTGACTCCAAAGGTGCACTTGTTGGGATTCAGTCTCAATCTGTACTTCTTCAACCTGTCAAATAGTTTTTGCAAATGATCAAGATGTTCTTCTTCAGTCTGTGATCGAGCTATCATGTCGTCGACGTAGACCTCTATCTCGTGATGAATCATGTCATGAAACAATGTCACCATAGCACGCGATAAGTGGCGCCACGTTTTCAAACCGAACGGCATAACCTTGTAAAAAGTGCCCCACCGTAACGAAGTAGTCTTCCATGTCTTCGTGGAGCCATTTTGATCCGATTGTAACCAGAGAAACCATCTATGAAGGAGAAAACCTTATGCTGAGCGGTGTTGTCAACCAGGACATCAATATGAGGAAGTGGAAAATCGTCCTTCGGACTCGCCTTGTTCGCATCTCTCGTAATCCACACACATTCGCATTCTTGCCATCCTTCTTAGGTACAGCACCACATTTGCAACCCATCGTGGATAAGAAGTAACAGCTAGAAAACCGGCGTTGAACCGCTTCATAACCTCGGCTTTGATTTTCTCTCGACATCTCGTGACACATGCGACGAACCTTCTGTTTCACCGAGAAAACCTCTTTTTTCAGCAATCGTGTACCACAATATCAATGTCTAAACCCGCATGTCTTCGTATGACCAAGCAAAACCTCAATATAATCTCGTAGCATCCGAACCAACCTTTCTTTAACACTGCTTTCAAGACCCGCTCCTATCTTGATCTCTTTTCGCCTTCGTCAACTCAAATTCACAACCTCAACTGCCTCTTTGTGGTCAGATAACTCGCTTCTTCAGTGTGCCAAGTTCTCCCGCACTTCACAATCTTCCTCACTTTCATCTTCGGCTTGGTAGATCGGATTATCAAGTCATATTTAGCAATAGCATAATCGTTATTAACTAGATTCGGAGTGATTCGCAGTTGTATCACGTGGTGTGTAAGAATCACATAGCTTTTGAAGGGTGATAAAGTAAAAGAAAACAAACAATTGAATGCAAAAGTCCAACGAATTTATTGAATGAAAATACGCAAACGACAGATAATAACCCTCGCAAACGAGCCATGATGCCCCGGGCAAGGCACTAGGCTTTCAAAGTTTATTGTTCAAATCATAAAGAAATACGAAAAGCAAAACAAAACAAGAGAAATTACTCCTGACTAAAGGAGATTGGTATGACGCCTTCGCCTTCCAATTGCCGAGCCCATTGTCCGAGTCGAAGATCCACTTGCCGATGTCGAAGCCGCTGTCGCCGCCTTCTATAGCATGGATTCCACTGCCGATGCGGAAGGCGCTGGCCGACACGTCATGCGTATCATCTTCTGTCCTTTGATGGTGAAGCCTAAACCAGTCTTGTCAAATTTGAAAGGAAGATCAGGGAGCTGTCCCCAAATAGTACTACCTCCTTCTTCAACTGCAGCTTGAGCATCTTTTAGCGAGGCCATCCTAGGCGGAACTTGTGTAACTTCCGGAGTGTCAGAAGAATCGACAGGCATGACTCTGGGAATTGTTTCAAAAGCTTGACAGGGAGTCTCAAAGAATTCACCTTCCACCTCGAGGTATCGGAATGACTGCAGATGACTGACCATATACTCTTCTTCACCACACACTATAACAACCTTCCCTTTCACCGGGTACTTTAGCTTCTGATGCAAGGTAGAGGTAACAGCGCCTGCCCCATGTATCCAAGGGCCCAGGTAAGTAGAGTCGACGAATGTCCATGACAAAGAAAGTAGAGTCAAAAGTCCGGAACCGACTTTAACAGTGAGTGAGCTCTCCAAGCACTGTTCGCTTAGAACCATGAAAAGCTCTCACAATAATGTCACTGGGTCTCAGAACCAACCCTTCGACATCGAGTCGATCAAAAGCAGTCTTCGGAAGGATATTTAGAGCAGAACCGGTATCCACCAAAACATGAGATAAGGTAGTACCCTTGCATTCAACAGAGATGTGCAAGGCTTTGTTGTGTTTCTTTCCGGCAGAAGTTAAATCAGCATCAGAGAAGCCTAGGCCGTTGTTGGCAGCCAGGCTAGCAATACAAACTTCAAATTGGTCAGTAGTAGCGTCTTGAGGCACGTGAGCGTTCTTCAGAAACTTCACCAAGGCGTTAGCATAGGCCTCGGAGCACAAGAGCAGTGCAAGCATAGAGATCTTGGACGGAGTCTGTCCCAACTGTTCCACAACATTGTAGTCACTCTTCTTGATAATCTTCAAAATTTCCTCCATTTCTTGTTTGGAGGTGTCTTCAGTAACTTCCTTTGTACTTCCGGCCGAGGGTGATGAGTCACCGTTCTTTCCTCTAGCTTGGGAATGGATTAAATAGCGGAATGCGAAATGGAGTCGCAGTTGTCTTTTGGAGGAGAGATTGAGAGAACACTCTTCCGGCTCGTCACCTTACTTGATCCGTGACGCTGTCAATGTCAGGAATGGTAGCTTCAACTGTCAGATCTTCAATGGTCAAAGGGTCTTGCTTGACGCCATGATAGTAAACGTCAGATCCATAATTCCAAGGAATAGCTTTGTCAGAAGAATATGGAACTGGTCTTGGAGAAGTAATGATGAGAGGTGCCACTCTAGGCACGTGATCGCAGAGGAAACCTTATAGTGTTAACATCAAGATAGTCTTCGGGAAATCGTCACCCCATCCGGTGGCCTTAACATCTTCAATAGGAATCTTATAGCTCTCAGGAACAGTGTACTTCACCATGTAATCATACTTTCCACTTGGCTGCCCCAAGGTATCCCACACAGCAGGTGCGGCTTCATTCACATCTTCGATCTTCAATTTAGACATTTCTTCACACAGCTTCTGCACAGGAGGTTTCAGAAATAGTATCTCACGGTTGTCCATCATGCATTGAACACGTCTTCTCAACCAAGCACAACCATCGGATGCAGATGGGCACCAACGACGGTCCTCCGGCATCCCGATTGACACCTTGCAGAAATTCTTCTTAATACCATCGAGGAATGGTCAAGCCATCTATGTTGAAAACATAAGTATCGCACCAACAAAGATTGTAACTCTTGTCATGGTTAGGCATAGGCGCTTGATCACATTCGAGTCTCAACAGAGGATCAAACTCAATCGCTTAGCTTCAATCATATCTTGAATCTTGTTCTTGAGCCCAACAATCATCAAGATTATGTCCGTGGCTATTGGAATGGTAAGCACACTTAGCATTAGGATTGTATCTCGAGAGGAAGTATTGACACCGAGGAGGATCCTCAAGGTTATCACCGCTTTCAACATGTGTTGCAATGCTTATGACAATGGCATGTTGATCTTTGTAAACCGCTCGTGGCGTCGCTACGCGCTTTGTCTCACCGAGGTTGTGCCGATGTAGGATTGAGATCACAACCGCTACGATTGAGCACGGTCGGTCTTGGCTCGGCTTTTCTGACCATACACAGCATTAGCTTCTTTCTTACCACCAAAAGATCTCTTTGCAGCATTTGATGATGACGCTATATGAATCTTCCCACTCTTGATACCAGCTTCGATACGCTCGCCTGTCAATATCAGCTCGGTGAACCCGGCTGAAGAGTTTCCAATCAGATGATTGAAGAATAGGCTTGTCAGTGTTCCCATGAACATATCAACCAACTCCCTATTGGACAAGGGTGGTTGAACTCTGCCTGCTAAATATCTCCATTTCTGAGCATACTCCTTGAACTTCTCATCACGACCCATAGACATGTTTTGTAGTTGCATGCGAGTGGGTGTCAATTCAGCATTGTACTCATACTGTCTGTAGAAAGCATCTGCTAGGTCACTCCAAGTACGGATACGGTCATTATCTAGCTGATAATACCACTCCAATTGAGTTCTGGACAAACTCTCTTGAAAATAGTGCATCCACAACTTTCTGTCATCAGTGTGGGGGTTGATCTTCTGGACATAAGACTTCAAGTGCAGCTTAGGGCAAGACATGCCATCATACTTAGCAAAAGTTGGAACTTTGAACTTAGGAGGAATCACAACACAAGGGACAAGACTCAGATCATCAAAATTCAGCCCGGACATTTTCAGGTTTTCTACAGCATTCAGACGGTCTTCAAGTTGTTTGTACTTGTCATCTTCATCAGAGTATTGGCCATCATCATAGTCTTTTCCAGGTTCATGCTGACTGCCTTCTTCGTCATCACCCTTGACACTCCCCTCAGTCTTGACACTTCCTTCAGAGAGCTCTATCCAACTGACCCTCTTAGGACCACCTTTGTAGCGTCTGCCCATGTTGAGAAGACCAACAACCTTCTTCTTTCTGTTGATGAGCTTCTTCAGATCTTCTTGGCCTTGGACCAAACTGGTGAACATCTGCTGAAACTGAGCATTCTGAGCCTGAAGATCTTTGACGGACTGTTCAAGAGCCATTTCTGCTAAAATAAATAGCGAGCAAATGAGAAAACCAATCTTCAATGTACCTGTGATGCAATGTCATGCTATGATATGCAATGTTTATGCGAATGCAATGCAATGTTTTCAAGGACCTTAGAGATTTAAATTTGTTAAACAAGCAATGATCAAACATTTATTAGTACTCTTTTTATTCTTTTTCTTTTTAAGTACAAAAGATAGTTCAAAACAATAAAAGAAAAGCACATAAATCCTAAAGCTCTAAGTCTCCCATGGGCGCTTCCTCTTGGTGCCGAGGTAGGCGTTGATGTTTCGCTCCTCGTGAAGTAGCTTGCCAACTCTAGCACTTTCTTCTCACTTGCATAACACTGAGTTTCAAAGGTATCCCTTTCTTCTTTAAGTTGAATCCAAGATCTCTTCAAGTCTTCAAAATCAGTAGGCATGTCAGGATGGAGAACAGTATAGGGTACGTCACCTATAGCAACAGGTTCCATAATTACTGGTAGAACAGGCGTGAACGGCATCATGAGGTTTTGAGCTCGAGCTCGCACCCATTTGAGGTAAGGTTCCCAAGGAATGGGGTTTTGGTGCCCCAAGGTCTTGGTATCAGTCTTCTTTACCATGCCCCAAGCGTGTATAAACCTTCGTCGGTAATTCTGGAGATCGTGGTTGTAGTCGAACACAATGTCTTGGAGAAGCATATCATGAGGACCATCTCTTCGAGCAAAACCAAACTGACGTAGAGCTAGAGAAGGGTTGTAAGTGATACCTCCCCTTATACCAAGGAGTGGTACATTAGGGAATTCTCCACAACGCTCAATGAATGTGAAGTCCTTTTGAGAGAAAAGACTCCAACGGATATCTGAATGAGAGAGTGACATTAGTCTTTGAGACCATCTCATCCTTTGTTCATTCTTCAAAACTGATGGAGGAAGGTGCGAAATAAACCACCTTGAAAGTAACGGTATACAACACATGAGAGTTCCTTGTCTCTTAGTAGTACGAGTGTGGAGAGAATGTAGGATGTCTCCAAGTAAAGTAGGCACAGGATTACGGGTAAGAAACAGCTTGATGGCGTTGACATCTATGAATTGATCCGAGTTAGGGAATAGAACCAAACCATAAATTAACAAGGCCACAATGTCTTCAAATGCATGGAAACTCATAACTTGAGGAATTCTCGGGCTTTCTTAATCAGGAACTTAGCAAGTAAACCCTTAACTCCACTTCTGGTTTCCCAATTGGCTTCAATGTCCGAGCGCTTAAGATGTAAAGCAGATGCAACGTCTTCGTACCTAGGAACCTTTTCTAGACCGGTGAATGGTATTTGGTCAAGAATAGGTATCCCAAGTAGTTTAGAGAACTCTTCCAAGGTAGGAACCAACTGATAATCTGGGAATGTAAAGCAATGGTGTTTCGGATCGAAGAACTGAAATAGGACATGCATCAAATCTTCTTCAAAACCGGAGATAACCAAGTCAAGTAGATAACCATGTCTTTTGATGAACTGGGCATGATCGGGAATCTCTGAAACCAATTCTTTGAGCTGAGAAGGTATACCCATTAAGTTGATTCAGATAGTCTTTCTAGAAGCCATAATCCCTACAAAACAGAGCAAAGATAAATCCCTAGGTCCTTGAAATAGTTAGAAATGATATGCAATGCAAATGATGTCATGATGTCATGTTTAGCACACACAAACAATTCACACAATGAGCCTAGGTTTAAGGCTTGCATGAGGTATAGGTGATTACCCCACCAAAAGTTTGAGTTGGTTCATCCTGTCCTATAATAGTAACTGGGTTCTAGGAATCTCACATCATTGATCTTTCTCGTAGGCGTTTATTTCAACACGACTACCAAGTGGTCGATCGAAAATATCCCAAAAGTCGGATCTTAATGAGCGTAGCATTGAGTATCAACCAACCTTAGTCTGTACCAAAGTCGGCCATCTCACTACCTTCTAATGGCTAAGATGGGTCCATTAAGGTTCTAAAAGTTTAGTTAGCGCTTGATGACACCACGCAGAAGCCAAATACTATCTTCAACTTGGGAATGAAGAGTATCGGGACAACCAAAGTGTCACGCTAACGTAGCCATCATGTTGACCGTTTAGTTATACGTCTAGCGGTCGCGATGATTTATTGCTACTTACCCAAAAGGAAACCCGGATCCGGGTGTAGGATCCCCCACAAATATAATACCCAAGCAACCCTTAAGATAAAGCATACAAGTCAAACAAAAAGCAATAAAAGTTATCTAGACATCCCTAAGGCAATTCTCTCTTTAGGATATTTGTCCCCAGCAGAGTCGCCAGTTCTGTAACACGATGAACTGACTTTGTAGTGATTTTTTGTATCGCAAATGTGCGGATAGCAAGAGTCGCCACCGACTTTTATTTTTATCCAATTAAGGGAAGGTAAAAGTACAGAAAAAGACCTTCGTTTAGATTCTGAGTAAGGGAGAAGGTTATGAAAAGGGAAGGTATTAGCACCCCTTTCCATCCGCAGTTTATTCTACGGGCTCTTAGTTGCTCTAGATCACTTTAAAATTATGTTTTCTGTGTGTTTGACAAAAATGTTTCGAAAAGGAATTTCGCTTTGACTTTGTAATGACTCATGTAGGAGTGTATACAAAGTGTTCGGAAATGTTTCATTTTGAAAAGAGTTTGAACTTTGAAAAAGAGTGTGTGGTGTGAAAAGCATTTGGTTTAGAGCAAGCAACTAAAAGACTTATTACCTACTCAGAATTGGACGTTTTCGTACTTTTACGTTCCTTTAGACTAGTGCTATCCGTACCATTAGTTGGCAGGTAACTCTATTCGTTGGATGTAAGCGGGACATTCGAAGGGACATCGGATGGTCATAGAAAGCAATTTGTAGGAAGTATCCTAGCACATTCGAAGGGATTATCATCATTTTTCGTAGGCGACAATCGAGGGTCAAGATCATGTATTCGGAGGCGACATCGTGGGTCTTATGATCTTTGTATCGAAGGGACTATGATGATTTGTTTTGAAGGCGACAGTGCTAGAATACCTCTACGTTCGAGGGACATGACCATGTGAATTCGTAAAGGCAACGAGAGAGAATTACCCTAAGGGGTGCATGTGTGAAAAGAGTGTGTCAATTCAGATATTTTATTTTATAATTATGAGTGAGCTATGTCCATTTTATCTTTCCATACACGCCTAGTTACTAGCAGTTTATAGGGTGCGGAAAGTAAATTGCGGAAAGTAAAGTGCGGAAAGTAAATGTCCTACGCTATTACATGGCTTTGGGGCAGTTACATAATTTAAACTTGCGGAAAATAAAAACCTAATTTAAACTATTACATCCCATAGACAGTTACATTATTGGAAAAATAAAATGATAAAGAAAAAAATCGTCTGAATCGGATCAACCTGTAAAAGAATGATAAATCGGAAAATACAAGATGAATCGAACAAGAGAAAAAATGTTAGAAAAATGCAAGTTTTTAAATGAGAAAAATATTTCATGCTGGAAATAATATAAATATGCTAAAATAAATTTTTGGGATTTTTTGGATGTATTTTAATAATTAAAAATGAATTAAAAGTGATTTAAATGCAAAATTATGAATAAAAATAAATATGCATGCAAAATTATATTTTTTAATTTTATAAATTAAATAAAGGTTTTCTGGAAATAATGTAAAAAGAAAAATAATTTTTGATGATTTTTTAATGCATAAATAAAATTATGAAATTAATTAAAATAACATGCAAAATATTAAATAATTAGAAAAATATGAAAAAAGTGCAAAGTTGTAAAAGAATGCAAAACCAGGTCTCAGGCTGGCTCGAACCGGTGTCCTTTGAGAGCATCTAGGAACAGTGAACGTCTTAACCACTAGGACAAGTGGCTCTTTGTGTTGGAAAAGCTGAAAACCAATCAATATAAGTGATGACGCGTCCCTGGTTATAAGTCAAACCGAGTCAGCACGCGTGGGGTCCAGGTTGAACGAGAGAACGAACCAAAGCAAGCCATCATGCCACGCAAGCCTCCCACCGGAGTCCGTTGGTCAACGACGCCGGAGCCCTAGCTCCGGTCGTCTTCTCCGATGAGCAACCACCTGAAACTGGAAAAATACGCAAGATAAATAGTTCTAAGGTACCCTACCCCCCTAAATCGGACCCTACGAATCCATTGGTGATATTGGTTTCCTCTGAAAATGCTTGTATGACCCGGTTCGATCGAAACAGCCTGAAATGCCCTAACAATGGCAATACGATTTCCAGACGTTCAAGCTCACATGTAATGGTTCATATGCGTTCTAATGAACCTCTTGATCACAAATAAACACACGAAAACAGTTAATAATGCATGATGAATAAAATTCGAATTTCAAAAATGTACCAAATCGGAGCAGGCTATATAGGTCACGATTTTGGATGTCCTGGCTTCAAGTAAGGACTGAAAACGATTGCTGGGCACCTCAGGAGCAAGATTGAATGGTTGAAAGAGGCTGGAAGAGGCTGCAATATGAAATTCGAATTTTTCATGTTTTGAGAAAAATTTTGCAAGAATAAGGGTTTGGCTTGAGCTAGGGTTTCGTCTTGCTTGCTGTCCATGATGTTTGGTATTTATAGAGGGAATTTGGATGGCAAAGAGAGTGAAAAAGATTGATCATTGAATGTGTAAAATTTTCTCTTTAAAAATAAATCAAATCTTTGAAAAAATTGATTTTCCTTCCATGTAAGAGGCTAGCACGAATTTGGCAATTGCTATGGGCTATCTTGGACTTTAAGGAAGATATAAATTCAATCCATTGGAAAAAAAATCTTATTTTCATATTTTATATGATTTAATTTTGAATTAAATGTTTTAAAATTCAAAGATAAATCATAAAAATAGAAAATTACCATGGCCAAGCATTTATGGGTCAAAAATCATGTCATGAACAAGTTTGAATCAAAAGATTTTAGGCCCATTTGGAAAATTTTGCATTTTGACCAAAATGTCCTTTTGTGCAATTGTCCAAAATTGCCCAACTTCTGAATGGTGTATCTTGCTCAATTTTCCACATGTTTGAGTGTTCTTGGACTTTTTGGAAAGCTCTAAGAGTCCTCTAACCAACCGTTTTGGTCCCATCTCAATTGGAGTTACCATGCTCAATATATCTTCAAAACAAACAGTTGACTTTTTGTTGACTTTGAAAATGACCTGTAATGTTTTGAGCTATATCTTTCAAATGAAGCATTTTTTGGACATTCTTGTGAGACATGAAGTTGTAGAGAATTGAATTTCCTTCAAAACAAGAGGTGGTGGAAAAATTTCTGAGAAAGTTATGATCAGTCAAAGTTCAGTTGACTTTTCACCTAGAAACCCTAATTTAGAAAGTTTGACTTTTGAGCAAATCTTGAGTTTTCTTGATGAATCATGATCAATCCTTGATCAAATGATGAATGTAACTTCAAAATGAGGATGTTGACCAAAAATTATGAAGTTTGACTGTATGTTGACCACAGTTGACTTTTTGTCCAATACAACTGATTTTCCACCATCTGAGCAATTGTCTGAGGAAACTTGATCTGTGAAGCTTGAAACTTGGCATGGAAAATCTTTGAAGCATATGAGGAGGCATGAATACCATTGGAGATGTTGGAAATCCATCTTGACCTGAGAGATACCAAACCCTAGTTTGGGTTTATTGTCTAGGAGAGAGTTTGTCTGATCAACTCTTGAGGGATCTTTGAGTAGGGATGTATGAAATTTCTTGAGTAGATGGAGGGCAAATTTTGGGGTATGACAATAAGAAGTTATCAAGTCTTGACATAGGTATAAATATTATGAGTAATATTTATACTAGATTGACCCGCTATGAGAATACTACATAGAATGTTATGCAAAGTGTCATAAGTTATTCTCATGGTGATAAGTGGTGTATACCACCCTTCGACCTGAAACCACTATGGACCCTAGATGTAGAGTCAAGTGCTTTATTGCTGATCAAACGTTATCCGTAACTGGATGATCATAAAGACAGTTGATGGGTACTTCACAAAGCATGCTGAGGGACATGAGTGACCTAGATGGAATTTGCCCATCCCGTGTAACAGGATAAATGTTTGAGGGCCCAATATTGAACTGGACAAGGATGACACGGTCTATGCCTTGTGTTCAATATAGACATAAGGGCAAAAGGGTAATTATACACACAAGTATTATCACAGAAAGGTTTTGTCGATCACATGACATTTTCGTGACTTGGATAGCGATGTGTTGCTAGATACCGCTCTTATTATGTTAAATGTGATTTAATATAATTGCCAACGTCATGAAACCTACAGGTCACACACATAAGGACAAATTAATGAGAGATCGTAAATAAGGAACATTGTAGGTACGGTGTACTTAAGTGGAATACGGTGGAATACGAATGTGGAAGGTACCACATGCTTAAGTGATACGATACATCATAATGTATGACTTTCGTGTGCTTTAATGGGCTTTTAGTTTACAGCCTTTATTGGGCTTTTAGCTTGTAGCCCACACTTGTGGTCTTATAAATATAACCCTTGTGATGAAGCTTTTCACTTGATGCAAATTCGGTCCTGAATCCCTGCCGAGATTTCGTTCACTCTCTTACTCAAAGCTTCCGCTCGTGAGCGCAGACCGTGATCGCAAACTGCTCGTGTGATCGAGTAGACGTTGTTCTTCATCAACGTTCATGATCACAGTGTCAGAAATCCAAATCGCCACAAGAGGTAAAAATACTCTATCACTGACCATGAACATTCGTAAGGATCACAAAGGAAAATCGATTTCCGCTGCAATTTTTAAGTCGCGATTTTCCTTCATCCAGGCCCCCAGCAGCCATTTCGACCAATTCATGTTCAGGAACTACCGAAAAGCATCTAGATTTTAATAGATAGAACCTATTCAAATAATCATCTATTGGTTCTGTGAATTTCCTCTTAATGCTTGCTAATTCTTTCAAACTTATCTTAGATTGACCCATGTAAAATTGTTCATGGAAAAGCCTTTCTAAATAGGGCCAAGTGTCTATAGATCCAGGAGGGAGGGTTGTGAACCAAATGAAAGCGTTCTTTGTTAGAGAACTTGGAAAATATTTAATCCTAAGGTTTTCATTATTTGCTATATCTCCTACTTCAGTTAAATATCTTGCAAATTTTGTAAACTTAGGAACTTTATAATCCCTGGGTAATTCTGATTGTAAAACATAATCTACAATAGGAGATGTATAATTTGGTCTTCTAAATCCTGAGTTTAAGCCATTCTGGGTCATTACTCTTTTGATCATAGTGGTTAAATTATTTTCTGCCACTAAGTTGTCATTTCTAATCCTATGAACAACTTCATCTGCATTTTGGTCCCTATTTACCATCATTATTCGTCTAGGTTGTTCCTCTTGTATTTCCTGAACTTCCTGTTGCCTTAACCTTGCCCCTATATTTCTTTTTTCGACTACTTGTCTAGGGGGTCGAACTTGTTCAATTGTGGGTTCTTCATTTCGAATCACCACTGGATTTTGTCGACGTCTTGCAGGAGCATCAGGGGCACCAAAGAAATATGCTATTCTAGCCATCTCGGCTGCATTTTCTTGGTTTGTTCTATTTATATTCTGGATTAGAGGATTAAAGATAACATTCATCTCACGGTCTAGGACTCCTACCATATCATGATTGCTATCATCCATTTATTGCCTAAGTACTACCTGACTATTAGTTGTAAGGGTAGGCATTTGGGCAAAGTTTCCTAGACTCTGGGAATTTGGGGCCAAATGATTCATTCCAGAACCAGACCCTTGGATTAGGGACGAAGTTGACGCATTGTGTAACCCTGCCATAAACGAAGTTGGCATCCCATACGGAGGATTCCTGGGTCTCAAGGCCTCGAAGCCTAGAGGCCTAGTAGGGGTCGAATACTGTTGATTTCCTATGTTTGGCATAGTTTGAGTTGATGACATGTTCGATGGCATCTCTATTATACTTATAGGGATTGTATTCGAACTCCCTATGGGGATTGTATTAGATGCATCAATCGAACTAGAAATGATTGTGCCAGCCCCCTATGGGGGATTTTGTCCCCCATCTTGGTTAGTTGTGTTAACCATTGTTTTGGTACGTTGTCTTCTGGGTATATATGGATTACTATTTGTTATTTTACCGCTTCTAAGGTTCATATAACAAAATGCATTCCAAACTCAGAAGATCCTAAGAAGTTTTCTAATAGATTTAAATACAAAAATTTATTATGACACAGTCCCACTAGGCGTGCCAATTTGTTTACAGTGATTTCTAGTAAACAACCGCTAGTCTTCCAATTACTGGTTACTTGCAGGATCGACTAGATTGATCCTAGGACACATGTGTCATAATTCAATTTCATATTCATATTCACTGTTTATATAGGCTCGTATTGTATCTTTTAATATAGAACGTAAGGCTCTTAAATCTTCTCTCTAAATCTATCTAAGAAAATGTATTGACTAAATGATAAAAGAGGGCTTCGATTTAAACTTAAAAGTTTGACAATTAAATGCAAGATTGTGTGAAGACGAAATCTATAAAATATAAAAGACTCTGATAATGAAGTAAAGATCTCTGGAAATCTAAAGTGTTTGAATGAAAGAACGAGACAATGAAATAATGTTTCTGAAAGATAAAGTATTTGAATGAAATGTAAAGTTTTCTGGAAAGTAAAGCGTATAAAACGAAATGTAAAGGGAAGCAAAAGGACTCAAAAATAAAGATACTGTAAAGGGAAGCAAAAGGACTCAAAAATAAAGATACTGTAAAGGCAAAAGGAATATAAAATAACTTGAATGAAAATTATGAAAAGACATGATGTTCAATACATACATGTTATCTTCCACTCGTTTCCCTATATCACGGTAGTTTGAGTATTTGAGATTTTTTAGTACACAAGTGAACACACAAATTCTAACATTAGAACACCTATTTATAGCATTTCGACCCTAACGGTCTTACTCTACAATTATGCCACGTTTGAAGCATGCATGCCTCTCTTGTTTATTGGCCTCCACGCGTCCTCTACGAATGGCGCCTTTTTTTTTAATTTCGAATTGTAGACTAGCGAAGCATATTTCTGTCTCTTTCGATTCAAATCATAAGTAATTCCTTTGAACCGCTTCATCTATTCGAACTAAAGCTCTTTTTAATTAAAAAATGGAGATGTAACGAATCGAAATCCACACCTTAATCGAAATCGAATGGTCTTAGAGCAACAACTCTAATTTTTCCAACCAATCATTCTTCAATTCAACATTCTTTGCGGATGCCAACTTTTCTTAACTTTTAGACTTTATTTGAAATATCTCTTTGACATCAAATATCTCTCTATCGAAATTGCCAGCCAACACCTATATCATGCAAATTAATCAATTCTACATAATTCGACATCAATTGGGATAAATCCTACAAACCTAGAAATACTAAATTGAGATTCCTAACATACTATGATCAATCCTATTGAATTCAAAATTGATAAGGCATAGTAATCAATCGAAATCACCCCTTACCTTATGGATTCTTCGAATTCCGGCACCTTTGGCTTTTTTCCTCTTTCTCTTCTCTTCTCCAATGCACGTATGATAGAAAACTTCCAATATTCTCTTTTTTCCTCTTTTCCTTCTTTTATTCTCTTTTATTATTCTAAAATAATAATAATAAAATAATTAGAATAGGTAGAGTGTTTTACTCCTCACACCTCACACTTTCATTCTTATTTTAATTAATTAAATCCAATAATTCAAAAATACTATTAATTAAACTTCTAATTAAATTAATAATTAAAAATTTTAATTATTTAATAATTGAATTATTTGGGGTGTCACAGTATTCATACCATTCCTAGACATAATTTTTTCGACAATAGTGGTTAGGTTATTTTCTACAACTAAATCCTCTTGTCGAATTTGATCAGCCTGTTGTTGTCGATTAACTAATATTCTAGGTTTTCGACAATAGCATTCCTTTGAGGCCCTACAACTTGTCCCTGATGGACAATTTCATCCTTTATTGCCCCCATGTCTACTTGACCAGGGGGCAGCTAGTCGAACAGGTGGCGCCTTTCAAACAGGCGTTGGGGGAGCACCCAAAAAGTTACACAAACGTGTTAATTGGGCGATCACCTGTCAATTTGTTTCAGCGGGCGGCCTATTAGTCTCAGCCAACTCTTGCACTATGGGATTAAATACATTTCCTATTTGATTAGTTAACATATTAACCAACTCATGGTTACTATCATTCATTTATTGCCTTAATACCGCTACTGAAGTGTTAGTGAGAGGGGGTACTATTGGCTGGGAAGGCATTCCTTTATTTTGGTTGCCTCTATTTCCTCCCGGTGCAGACCCTCGTAAAGGAGAATTCAAATTTTGAACATTATCTGACACTACTGTTGCGTTCGACTTCGACTGATATCCTGGCATCATGGAATATGACATTCCATAAATAGGATTTGCAGTGCCAAAATGAGGCACATAAGGGATTTCAGTTGTAGTCATTGTAGGCCCTGGGCTCCCCGGCTGAACTTGAGGAATGGGCACAGAGACTGTAGTCGACATTGGAGAAGTTGTGTTATTCACAGGAGGCAAAGGTGAAACCTGAGCAATCACTGGATCCGTAGTACTTAAAGTACGTGACGAAACATCATCTACATTTGGAGTAGGATTAGATATCCTAGGTGTACGTCTCCTAGTTGGTGGTTTATTATACTTTTTGGTTAAACTACATCTCCTAAGTCTCATACACTTACGACATCTAACAACAGACACTTAGCACTAGTCCCGCCGGGTGTGCCAATTTGTTTACTGTGGAAAATGGTAAACAACCGCTAATACTCCCAAAGTCCTAAAACTAAGGGTTAATCGCAAGATCGACCAATTGATCTTAAGACATGTGCTAAGATTTTGAAATTATACTACTTCTTTCGAAATCTTTATCAAAGAAACGGTTTTCTAAGACTAAAGGAACAAGTATAACGACTTTCCACACGAAGATTCGACCAACTGACTAGTAACTTGTGACCGACAATAGGCTTTTTATACTAAGTAAGACTCAATAAACTAAGTGATTGGTGACTCATGACCGATAGAGAGTATTGAGTTGTTTATGCAAAGCAGAACATAACGTAAAGAGTTTGCTCAAAGGTAAATAAAAAGCAAGTAAATTATTCAAAAGGGATAGTTGAAAGATAAAAGATTTGCATTGAAATAAAGGTGGTGATTCACGTACATCAAACACTTCTCAACTCTTTTCTTCCTAACGCTCAGAATGGACAGAGTTTTGGCAAGTGATTTGAGTATAAAAGTGAACACACGAAAATTACACTAAATCTACTTATTTATAATATTTACAATGTAACTGCCTAGATGAGATCTACGGGCAATATTCGAATCTTGAGGTAACTACTCCACAAGATATCGCCGCCTATTTGGCGCTCAATCAGCACACGAACCACTGGTAACCGCTTGTGACTTTGAAATTTAAATCTTCCCGCTTTGGCTTCTAAAAATAAACTGCTTCTGGCTTACGTCGACTCATTTTCTTTGGTAAGATTAAAACAATAAAATTCTTCTAAGTCCAGAATCTCCTTTGGCCAACAAAACCAACTTCGACCATTTTCCTTGTTCTTCGTACTCTGATCGACTAGACCAATTTCCACATGTCTTAACATATATCCTTTTATATCATTCTGGTCGACACGGCTCAACTTCAACATCTTTGTCTTCATATTCTCTTTAACCATTAATTCCTTTGATAAATGGATTTTAATTCCTTAAAATCCCTTATCTTCAAGGATTACCCTTAGCTTCTGAGAATACCCCTATTTAATACACGTACTTGGATACCTTGAGACTTTCCAAGGTAACAAATGCTGAAAAGTAATTTATGTAAAAAGACTTTTAATTGATAAAAGATGGTGTTTGAAAACATGCATTACACTTTGCTACTCTTTTCTCACTTTTTGCTAGATACTTTGTAGCAATGTCAACACACGAAATCTAACAATAGAATCTTCTATTTAAACTAAAACTAAATAATTGTAACGAACTAGCATTTCTTAAAAAAAACAAGTTTTCGCTTGCATGCATTTGTATTCAACTAGCTTCCATGCGTCCTTAATAAATAAATAAGGGAAAAACCATTTACCTGGCCTCGTTTAACATCCCAACTTCTCCGATTGAAATGATATTTAAATTAAAGAAAAAAATATTAAGTCTCTGACACTATCTTGTGCCTAGAAACTTTGGCATACTTTTTGAATAGATATGTTGAAAACGCTTTCCCTGTCTTCTCGTCGAAGATACCAAAACTCAGCTAAATTTCTTTAAGTATTTCTTCAGTCTTTCCATGATATATTGAGACTTAATATGCGTCGAAAATCCAGATAAAAAATTGCCTTCCAAAAATATTTCTTTCGACTACTAGAAGAAAATGGTGATTTTTTTAATACTTCTGTCGTGGCAGGAAAAATTCAATGAAGTCGCCACCATTATTTATTTGTCCTAATAAGGACGAGGAACCTAATGGGAAAACCCTAATGACATGTGAAATTCTAGTATAACAGACTCAGATGTCTCATAAGGATGTCGAGACATCTGCTCTGACATAAATACACATGCAAGGTATAATAGTGCAGAAAACATAAATAACACCAGTTAATTGTTTGCCCAGTTCGGTGCAACACACCTACATTTGGAGGCTACCAAGCCAAGGATGAAATCCACTATCAGCAGTATCAATTTAGAGCTAAACTCCCTCGTTTACAACTCCTCACTTAATTACTACCCAGTGCAATTTCTATCTAATAACTCTTAGATATGATAAACCCCTCTCACTCCCCCTCAATCACTCACAATGATAAAACAATAACAATGACAAAAGGCAGAAGACTCACTTCTATCACAAACTACCTAAGACTTAAAGCTTTTCGCTTCTACCTTAGGACACACCTTGGAGTTTCTTCACAGCTTCCTCTAAGAACAATACATATTGCCTCTTACCAACATGTTTCGAGGAGTATGGTGATCATCCCACAAACCGGGTGGTTCACTACATCTAGCCCTAATGATTACATCTTTACTAATCTCGGCTAGCTACCTAAACTAGATTACAAGTCTTTATTTATAACCTATACCCAACTGGATTTGGGCCTTCAAACTACAGCATATCAGCTGCAACAAACTGCAGAAATTTTCTGCTACAAGTAACTTCTTCAATCTTCAGTTTCCCAATTAGTCTCCTTGATTTCTGATTAAATCTTTTGGACCTTTAAAAGTGCACCATATAGGTTGCATAATATTCCCTGAATATTCAGCATTCCTCAAAACATAAATGTTCCTCATTTATCAGTTCAGTAAGCGCGATGTCGAATGCTTCGTGTTAGAACATCTTCTTCGACATGTTATTCCAGTTGTTGAATAAGTACAACACAACATGTTCTGATATTTCAATAGGACTTCTGGTTGTACATGTTCTTCTTATTCAAGTTATACCTCCTATTGTACATTACATTATTGCTTCTATTATTTGTTTTACAAAAAGTAATGTCAATCCTTAAAACTAAGGAACTTACAACATGAATAAGACGGTCGTTCAGACCAAGTTAAGGGTTTGAGATTTAATTAAGCAAGGGGGTGTTAGACTCCCATCACCTCTCTTGTACTCAAGGGGAACCTTATCTAATATTAGGGTTACTATGTGTGTTTGCTTATTTTTGCTTAATCTACTTTTAATATTTCATTTATTTATAAAGAATAAATGATTTAATTGCAAAGAAGGGTAAGAGAGATAATGTTAATTTTAGGCTAGTGGACACGCCTTGGTTTCGCAACTGTGTGCCTATGCATCTCTCACGGAGGTTGAGAGAAATCAGAGTCCTACATAGTTTAGGGATTTGTTTATTTTGTTGTCTTTAAGCGCGGAAGATAATAATTGAGTCGACAAAGCGCGTGATGAGCCTTTGATTATTCAAACGAATGAAAGTGCATTCACCCATTTTTAATCCATACTAGTAAGAAACTCGTGCTATCGCACGGGTCCCGACCGGATTCACATTACACATCTATCAAACCATCTTTATAAAGTTTGAATTTATTCTTCAATTAGTTAACATTCACATAGTCACAAAACGTACTTATAATATACTTAAGAATTGATATGTACTTATAATAAACCATATATTCGATTCCCTAACTTCAATTATATAAAACAACAACAAAAGAAGGATTTAATAGATGGACATTAAAATGAATAGTTATCTCATTGATACGTTCACATCTACCCGTTAATCTATTTCATGTATTCACTTGGTTAACATTCATATACTTATAATATATAATCATTTATCAACGAATCACACATAATATTTCTTTTTTTTATGTTATTTCTTATATTTTATTATATTTGATTTTTAATAGATAATTTTTTATTTAGTGCAACTTTTCAATAAATAAATCTTAATAATATTAAATAAAATAACTTCATAAATATATTTATAAAATTAAATATTATATATATATATATATATATATATATATATATATATATATATATATATATATATATATATATTTAATACTTTATATTATAATATGAATTTATATGAAAATTATATTATACCTTGAATTTATATAAAATAATTGTAACTTATTCTCATTTATAAAATTATTGTAACCTTTTTTTCTGTTTATAAATCATCTTGAACCTGTGTGTCCAATTATTAAAATATAGGTAATTTATTCTAATTTATACAAATAATTGTATAAATAGTTGAGTTTATTACGTTTATAAAATTATTTGTTATTACTCCCGCAATTGTAACTTCAATTTATAAAAATGAATGTATCAATAAATTTTTCCCTTTTATCTTTAATTTTTTAGATTACATTTATTATTAAATTTTCATGACTACCATTTAACATTTTTATCATGATAATAATTATAAAGTTAATTTGAAAATATTATGATATGTTTTAGTTATTTCATAAGATTAAAAACATAAAGAAAGTTATAATTTATAGTAAGAAGAGTAATCATGGTTTTATAGATAATTTAGTCTCTGTGTTTAATATTTCTTAAATGTACTTAATTTTTTAAAAATATGTCTTTAGTCCTTCTTATTATATCTTATTTACCATTTTTATAAATCTCCAATGTATGACAGCTCTCCAGTAAAATTTAATTCTAAAAGAATATATACACTTCATAATATCTTGAAATAAGTTATGTGGTTAAAATTAGTTGGAATAATGAGATATTTGTGTTTATAGTATAGCATGAATCTTTAGGTCTTTTAATAGTAATGATTAAATTTATTACACATAAATAACATATTTTAAAAATAGGGTCATGCTATAATGTGCCCTAAAAGAACATGTTAAAGATACTATAAATAAAAAAAATTAAATAAAATTAAATGTAATGAAGTCATATTTAAAATTTCAAATTAATAAATACACGCGTTTCAAAATAATAATTCTAAAATAATTCCTTAACATGTGCGAATAACATGTGTCCTATGGGCACACGTTAGCTTTTTTCTTAAAAATAAAATATTTACAAAAATATAATATAGTAATTATATCAATAAAATTATTTAAAAAATAGTATGATATAAAACATACACTATTAAAACATAAATTATCATAACTGATTTATTCTATTATATTTACATGAGATCTTTGAGGTTAATTAAACTTGTGTTTTTCATAAAACAAACAAATATATGAGAGATTGCTCAATAGAAAAGAAAAGAAAATGTTATTATTAAAAAATTGCAAATTTTTTACAATTTATTACAAATATTAAATTATAGAAAAATAAAATATATTAAAATAAAATATTTATTATACTTAATTAAAATTAAAATTGTTATTATTTTTTATTTTTTATGAAATAGCAAGTGTTCATAATACTATATACATTTGAAATAAAATAAACACGTTTCTTTCAAATCATTTTAATAAATAAATACATATATTTTAAGTTATGTTAAATTAATTATATGGTATGAATTTGGTTTTATACATTATTCCAACATTGTATCTCCAATAATAAATTATATAATAAATTAATACAATATTTATTATAAAAATAAAAAAATCTATTATAAAAATGGACTAAAAATTAGTAACGTTTAATTTAATACACATAAGATAAATATAAAATATAATCAATATTTATAGAGAATACAGAAAATTAAAATATAATCTTTAAAATTGTAAAACTTTATAGATTAATCTCAAACTTTATACGTATGATCTATATGATAGAATGTTTTAAAAAATATTAATCCGAAGTAACGTTTTTGAGCGAGTGTAACTCATAGTGTAACTCTTCGGATATAATTTGATCTCTCCTTATATATATATATATATATATATATATATATATATATAAAATCTTTTCGACAAATCTTCCTAAAATAATAGATGTACAAAAAATTTCAAATATATATCGTCTTTGTCTGCCATTTACGTATACAATATTTACGATATCATCTTCTAAAATGGTTACTCAATAGAAATTATTGGACTTTCCAATTTATCCGTACATGTAGCTTTATAGACTGTTTCCATGTTCCTCTAATCTCCCCATTTATTTCTCATGTGTCGCATATGTTCCAGAAGAACAACATGAAGCTACAAATTCAAAACACTCTTTCCGTGAATCCAGCATTAATTTATATGTAACCATGCATCAATGTAAACAAAAAAAAATGAAAAAGCAAAACATTATAAGAAATTAATAGAAAGCTAATTACTTAGGGTATTATAAAAAATACAATGACACACTAATATAACAGTAAATTTATGGCCACATACCAAACCTTCAATTTAATATATTTTCATTAAATTCACGAGAAAATACTTAATTGGTAACAAATGAATTCATAGAATACAAACAATAATTACCAATTTAAGATTCAAACCAAAATATTATAAAAAAAGAATTCCAACCTCCAATTTTGAAGTTAGGCATCCCTTGTCCAACAACCTTTAACAAAAACCACAGAGCATGAAAAAAAAATAAAGAAAAAAGCACTCAATCATTTGTAACTACAGTTGATGCTAAATAGAGTGATGAACAAACCTTAAGTTAATCATTGAAGGACAACAATTGAGGAAGAAACCTTAAGCATTTAACCTAAACAATTTAAGAAAACACTATTTATGAAATTGGAGTTGAAACTGCAGGGTCTAGGATGCATATAGGACAACAAATTCAAATCAATCAAAAACATAAAATCGGAAAGTCGATTGCAATTACAACAATTTAAGTATTTCCAATTCGAAGAAAGGAGAAAGAATGAATTGGGATTTGAAGAGATACGGAATGAGATATTTATGGTTGGAATAGAAAATTCTGAAAGTTGAAAGAGTGGTATTTTCTCCATGTTGGAAATTATGGGGAGAATGAGTGCTCATCAATAGACTTGCATTGCAATCGCAAGAGTTATGCAGCCATGAGATAACTATAAACTCTTCGTTTCAAGCGTAGATGAAGTAATTAGGTTGATTAGGGTCAGTATAATGTGGGCTGCAAATAATAAAATAATTATAAAATACCAAAATAAAAAAATTGTGGCTGTGCCAACTCAGCATCATTTAATACTAAATTAATATAAAATGTTTAAAAGTTGATAAGACGGTTTTAACCTTCCAATTAGTAAATTTAAACCTTTTATCAAAAGGATTAGAGTGTCATTATCAAGTACTTTTAAATTTATATATTTATATTAGATATATTTTTTTTTAAAGGAACAAACTTAACGATTATCATTTAATAAATAATGAATAATACAAGGAGTTATCAAACTAAAGACATTACGCCTAGTCTAAGAATTATCAGCCTTGTTAAGGTGTGGGTAACCGAATTCGTTTGGCGCTTAATGAACTTAACCTCAAAGTTCAAAAACGAATACAAAAGATTCTTGACAGCCATAATAATGAAATAAAACTCAAAGCAACCTAACTGATTATTTTTAAGAGCTAGGACAATAGATTGACAATCACTTTCAAAGTTAACGTGAGAAAGATCGAGAGAAATCGCATGTTGAATCGCCTCTCTCAAGGCCATGGCTTCCGCCTCCAAGGGAGATAAAACACCAAGATCCCAAGCCACACCTGCGGTCAAAAAGTCACCCAAATGATTCCTAAAACACCAACCACGATTAGTTGTACCCATCGAACCATTAAGGCTGGCATCAACATTGCATTTTACTCAACCTTCCAAGGGAGAACTCCAGACCGTAGGATGATTAAGAGAACAGTTATTGTTAATCTCTTTCCTAGCCAAGAACCAATCGTGCCAATTATTATAAGCCATCAAACCAATCGTATTAACCTCTACCCTAGATTCATTCCAAACAATGTCATTCCTACATCTCCACAGGACATCCAACAAAACCGCAACTTATCTAGCCTCTTGACTATCCTCTTTATTACAAATATGAAAAATAAGGGAAGTAACATCATCAAACAAATGCAAACGAGAGACTATAATAGAAGACAAACCTGCTGCTCACCAACTAGGGAGAGTAGGCGGACAACCAAAGAAAATATGCCACTCGTCTTCAACAGCATTCTCACACCAGGGGCAAATGGAAGAACACTAAACATGATGGTGTTGGAGATTAACTCTATTCGGAAGACACCCTTTGTAGATACGCCATAAAAGATGCTTGGTTCTAGGAGGAGCTACAATGTTTCGAATGTTGTTCCAGTTGCCATCAACCCAAAACTTGTGATTATGGTCGTGACACTTCCTCCAGATCTGATACCCGAACTTAACACTATACTCGCCATCCCGCTCTTCTTGCCAAATAATTCTATCCTCCTTTATCTCAACGACTAATGTAACATTAAGAATATCAACCGCCATAGAGTCACCAAACATTTCAGCAACTTTAGACACATCCCACTATTTGATATTTGGTAACAGAAGGTCTTTAACATAAAGATCATACAACCTCACAGGCTGCAGTCCCCATAACAACCGATTATGACTACTCCGAAGCCACAGATCCTGCATAATTCTGATACCACTTTCATTCCCAATACTCCAACGACACCCCGCTTTCAGAACATCCTGAGCTTTCCACATACTTCTCCAGGAAAGCTAGGGTTATTACCAAGATTAACCTTCAAAAAACTACATTGCGGGAAATACGTGGCTTTAAAGACTCTAGACACCAGAGCTGTAGGATTAGACATGAAATTCCAACCCTGCTTAGCTATCATAGCCAAATTAAAGGCTTTAAAGTCACAGAACCCCATGCCACCTTCACTCTTAAGGCACGTCAATTTCTCCTACGCCATCCAACGAGTACACTTACGATTACTACCACCACCCCACCAAAAAGAGTCGAGCATTCTTTCAATATCATTAACCGCCCCATCCGAAATCAAGTAAATACTCATAATGTAAGATGGAATAGCTTGAAGAACAAATTTAATCATAACCTCTTTCCCTGCTTTGGACAAGGAACGACTCTTCCAAGAATTAATGCGCTTTCAAATCCAATCCTTGATAAAAGAGAAGACCACTTTCTTACTTCTACTAATCATCGAGGGCAACCCTAAATACTTCCCTGTTCCAATCACATGATGCACCCCCATAATATTAGCAAGATCCTTCTAAGCAGGTTGAGATAGATTGCTACTAAAGAAAACTTCGGATTTGTTCAGGTTTATATCCTGGCCTTCCGCCTCTACATAAGTATGCAACACCTCCATGAGAGATGAGACCTCAAAAATATTAGCCCTAAAAAAAAGAAAACAATCGTCAGCAAAAAGCAAGTGGGACACATTAGGTGCCCCTGCAAATTTGGACACCATGGAGGTTGTGACACCCCAAATAAATCGATTATTAAATAATTACGATTTTTAATTATTAATTTAATTAGGAATGTAACATTTAATATTTTGGATTATTGGAAGTCAATTAAATTAAATGGAAGTGGGTTTATTGGTGGTGTGATGAATAAAGTGAGGGTGTGAGGAGTAAAAGGCTCTACTCACATTAATTATGTTATTTTTATTATGTTAGAATAATAAAAGAAATAAAAGAAGGAAAAGAGGAAAAAAGGATTTTTTTGGAGAAAACTCACTGTACGTGGAATTGAGAAGAGGAGAAAAGGAGGAAGAAGACCTAAGGTGTCGGAATTCGAAGAACCCACAAGGTAAGGGGTGATTTCGATTGATTATTGTTTATTATAGGTTTTGATTTTAATAATTATAGATCATAGCATGTTAGGAAATCTATGTTTAGGGATTTCTAGGTTTCAACGGATGTATACCTAATTGTGTTAGATGGTGTCAGATTGTGTCAGATAGTGTCAGATGATGGATTGAAATCAATTAGGGTGTCAGTAGATGAAAAGAAATGATGAGAACATGTTGTTTGATGTGATAATGATGCAAATTGGATGTGTTTTAGTGTTTCCCATGTTAGAATTCGTATGGGTAAGTTGAGGTTGATTGGAAATGGAAGGATGCTGTCAAAAATGCAGAAAATAACTTTTTGGTACGTGGGAACCGGTTCCCAGTGTGGAGGAACCGGGTTCCCCTTTGAAAACTTTTGAAAAACTGAAATTTTGCACACAGGAACCGGTTCCTGTATAGGGGGAACCGGGTTCCACGTTAATTTTTCCAGAAATATGAAAATTTTCTTCTGGGAACCGGTTCCCTACCTGGAGGAACCGGGTTCCTCATACATTTTTCCAGGGGCGTGGTATTTTTGAACTGTGGGAACCGGTTACTCCCAGGGAGGAACCGGGTTCCACTGAAACTTCTTGAAAATTTTTAAAACTTTGAAAATTCATAACTTTCAAACTGTAAGTCCGTTTTGAGCGCCGTTTTGGACGTTGTTTCTTAAATTTAATGCTCTATCTTATGAAATGAAAATATTTTAGAAAACTTGAAATTATTTTGAAAAAGAGGCGAATTTCGAAACGAACAATTATTGACTGACGCACTTTGAGGTGTATGTAACAGTGAAATTGTGGTGATGGGTATATTGATACTGAGTGAATGTAAAGCGTGTTATGCTGTTGTTATTTGTATGCATGATGGTTGGAATATCATGTTTTTGAGTTTTGATTCGGTTTATGATAATCGGTGTATTCATGATTGTATTGATATCATGTGTTTGTTGGTGTTGTATATGCCTGATGGTTGTTGATCTTAGTTGTCGTTGTTGTGATATATACTGGTGATAGTCTTACCAATTGAAGGGTAAGTGTTTGACATATTTATGCTTGGTGATGAATTATTTCATGATAGGTGATTATATCATGTTGTGGTTGGTGAGGGTTTATGATGTCTGATGTGGTCATAACCTGTGTTGAATGTTGCATGCTAGTGATGTGCGTGCATATGCATTGTTTTGGTGAAGTTAATTCCCATTGTGCGGAATTTGACTTGGATTGCCGATAACCGATACCCGAGTGAGGATGGGTGGTTAGGCTGGATTCGTGTCCGGGTGTTTATGGACGAATCGATGGTACTGTATCCGGTTGATGATGGATCAGTGTTGGGTGACTTGGTCACGTGTCAGTACCGCATGCATTGAGTCTGCATTATATTGGTATGAAGTGGTAACATGTTAGGATGTCTTCCAGTGTTACTCTTCTTTGATTGTTATGATTATGCATGATGAATGTGGTTGTGTGTGTGAATCTGTGAATTTATGTTAAGTGGGTGAAATAATATGCTTGTGATATATTATTGATTGAAAGACTTATAATATACTTTAATTATGAGAAGTCTCACCCTTACTTTACCATTTCAGATTAAGGTTAACAGCTGAAGAGTCGGTGAGGATGGCTCTAGAGCTTATCGTTTAGTCCGCGTGTCAGTGTCATGCTCTGATTAGATTGTAACACTGGGGAACGTTAGATGAGGAATTAGATATTGGTTTATTGTTTAATTAAATTTTTTTTGGGAATATAATGATTGAATTATTCCGTTTTTGGTGATGATAATTTCCGCTGTGTAAGACATGGTCTTAGTTTGACTGATTTATCGAAAATGTTGATCCTCAGTGTAGCATGGCTACTGTTTGAATGAAGGTTATTTTATTTATTAATTGTGACATCCCTCATTATTGCCGTGTTAACTCTGATTAAAGATGATTTAGATATTAATTTAATTAATATATTCGGGGTATTTAGATGGGGTGTTACAGAGGTCTCCACGATCAACTACTATTCTAATAAGGGTAGTGAGTCCCTCAGCCACAAGGATAAAGAGATAGGGAGACAGTGGGTCTCCTTGTCTTAGTTCTCTTCCTGGTTGAATTGGTCCCACTCTATCAGAATTAACAAGAACAAAGTAATGTACCAACGTCACGCACATCATCATCCAATGAATCCACTTCTCATCAAAACCTAAGCATTGGAGCATACTACGGAGAAAACCCCAATCGACTCTATCATAAGCTTTATTGATGTCAATTTTAAGAGTCAGATGAACCTTATTATCCCTAGTCCACCGCTTAAGGGCATGGATAATCTCCGTAGCAATCAAAGCATTATCAAGAATAGACCTACCCTCCACAAAAGTCGATTGCTCCTCTGAAACACACTTATTCAAAACCACTTTCATCCAATTAGCTAAGCACTTCGCCACTAGCTTATAAATCACATTACAAAGAGAGATGGGGCGAAGCTCCTTCATATCTGTTGGGTTCAAGCACTTGGGAATATGACAAATATTCGTTCATTAAGATTAGCTGGAAAAAAACCTCTATCCAGCCAAAGAGAAACTGCTTCAAAAATATCTTCGCCGCAAAAATCCCAGAAGTTCTGATAGAAGGTGCCGGATTAAAGCCATCCGGACCGGGGGATTTGTCCGGGTGCATATGGAGAAGAGCAGCATAGAGCTCATCTTTAGAAATGTTGGCAGTAAGACAGTTATTATCTTGAGGAATAATAACTGGATTGATTAAATTCAGCAGTGTCATAACTACCATTCGTAGCCACAAAGAGAGATTCAAAATAAGCTTTGGCGATGGAACAGAGCCCTGCCTGGTCTCGAATCTCGCAGCCATCCACATCCAGCAGCATTTTAATCTTCTGGAATTTCTTACGTTTTGTTGCCGATCTATGAAAGAACTTAGTATTTGAGTCACCATGCTGGAGCCAATGCATCTTCTACCGTTGTTTCCAGAATATCTCATCTTGGACAAGGATTTTGTTGTATGAGCTGTAACGAAACGGACAACTGCCTCTTCGTCGCGACTATCCGCTCGATAATTCTCCAGGTTAGCTAAATGAAACGCTAACTCATCCCGCCTTTGTCTATTACGGTTCCTGCTCCAACTGGCTAGATCAGAAGCACAATTAGAAAGGCGGTTTTGGACATCCCCTGCAGAACCCTCACGCTGCCAGCCATGGGAAACAACAACTGTCAACTCCTCATCTTTGAGTCACACATTTTCAAATTTGAAGGAGTACTTAGAACGGGTAATGGATGTTTGATTGCACTGAAGGAGAATAGGAATATGGTCAGAATGAGAAGATAATAGATTAACAAGTTTAGCTTCTGAAAACAGCTCCATCCAAGCATTGTTGCCAAACGCACGGTCTAATGTTCTTCCACTGCATGAGCGGAACCTCGACTTTTAATCCACGTGAACTGATGCCCTTCCAAAGGGATATCTGTCAGATCACCTCACAGAAACCTTCGCATAACCAATTCGGATGAGGGTGAAGACACCTCTTATCCTGCTGAGAGAGAAAATCATTAAAGTCACTGATATTACACCAGGGGCTACTCGACAAGTCACGAAGATCACGTAACATGTCCCAAGCTTCTTTACGACGGGATCTTTCGGGAAAGCCATGGTAACAAGTGAGTCTCCAAACACCTTTCACTTCATCATGAAATAACAAGTTAATAAAGTTCCGAGAAAAGTTGATAATACTACACTGCGCATTATTCTTCCATAACACTTCCAGCCTCCACTTCTACCGACAACATCAACAACTAAACAAGAATCAAATTTTAGCGCCACACGGATACTTTCAAGTTTTGGAGCTCTAGATAAGGTTTCAGGAAGGAACAGAACGTCAGGTTTTCGAGCTCCCTTCTTGTCTTTCTTTCTACTTGTCATTCCTTTACATCATGCTCACAGTTATTCTCCATGTTTTGCAAAGTTTCGGTTAACAGAGGTTGAGTAGCAGGATATTTAGGAATAGAGTTTTGTAAAGGTTTGGTGATATTGAGGTTAGGGATAGAATTTGGTGGTTTAGAAGGGTTACGGGCTATCTTGTCTTTATATGTTTGAATTAATTGCATGGGGCGAGAGTGAAGTTATTTATCACACATAGAATTATCGCGCAGATAAAAAAAAGAGATCGATGTGTTCGTGATTTTAAATGTTTTGATTTGGATAATTAATTGATAAAGTATTAAACAAATCTATTAATTACTCGACGATGTACATCCATTAATGCTACTATTTTTAAATATATTTTATTAATTTGATTAAGAAAAGTATTTGCATTTACGTACAAGTTAATGGAGTATTTACAAGTTGATAATGAGATTAAACTGGAAAATATAGGTATGTACAACGTTATTTTTTTGTGTTTTTTTTATAATTAAATTAAATGTAATAGAATAAACATACTTATTTTTTTATTTTATATAATCAAGCTAAATGAACAAAATGAAAACACTACAAAAACCTAATGGTAAAGAATCATCCTAAACACATCTAATTACAAATAACTTAACTGGACTTAATTTGAATCAAAATTAATTTAGTTAAATTTAATCTAATCAAATTACTTAAAATAGTCAACTAATAAAGAAACAAAATGTAAATAGACTCAAATATCTAAGCCAAAATTTGAAAAACTATACTTTGTACCCCCACTGTTAGTTTTATACCCTTACAATTTTGTAAAAATGTCACTTTTATCTTTAATATAATTTAACTATTTTATCTTTTCACTTTTACGATTCATAAAAAGGTCAAAAATTAACTGTCCAAAAAACTGATTCGGAACATATTTCAGAACATCTTTGGTAAGTATTCTGATTAGTTTAAACACAAACCGGAACAGTTTAATGATGTATTTCGGAAATCACAAAAAACATTTCGGAACAGTTTGTATAAGTGTTCCGGTATAAAGGACAAATTGTAAAACAAACTGGAACACATACGAAAAGAGTTCCGGAATTTTGAAATATAAACCGGAACATTTTACTAATGTGTTCCGGTTTGTCAAAACTGTAAACCGGAACAGTTTTCTAAAGGGTTCCGGAACACGTTTTTGATTTATTTTTTTTCAAGTATGGAAATTTCAGTCTCAGTTTGCCAAAAAAACGAGTCCTCCATAGATACGACAGATGTATTCACTACAACACAAACATTCGCTACACGAGAAGATGTTACTAGCTGGATCAAAGAAGTTGGATTAAGAAATAAAATCACCATTATTATCTAGCGTTCGGACACTGAAAGCGACAAGAGAGGAAGGAGTAACAAGATAATTTTTGGGTGTGATAAAGGGGTAAAATACAAGGATAAAAGTGGAACTCAGAGTGCAAATAAGAGATGTGGATGCCCGTTCAAAATTAGATCGACTCCATCAAAAGATGGGTTTGGATGGAAGGTAGATGTAAAGTGTGGAGTTCATAATCATGGATTACCTGATAGGCTTGAAAATCATGTGTTTGTTGGCAGGTTGACCTCAGATGAAAAATAACATGTTTTTGATTTAACAAAGAGACATGTTCCTCCTAGACACATCTTGACTTCCCTGCAAGAGAGGAATCCTGAAAATATCACTCGGATCACTCAAATATATAAGCAGAAGAGTGTGATACAAAAAGAGATAAGGGGTCCAAGAACTGAGATACAACATTTGCTAAAGCTAATTGAGGATGCAGGGTATGTCTACTGGAGTAGAAAAAGAGATGGCTCAGATATTGTGAGAGATATTTTTTTGGCGCATCCAGACTCCATCAATTTGCTGAATATTTTTCCCATTGTCTTAGTTATGGATAACACATATAAGACAAATAAATATAGGCAACATCTCTTTGAAATTGTTGGCATGACATCGACCGAGTTGACTTTTGTTGTTGCATTTGCTTATATGGAGTCTGAGCAGAGAGATAGTTTATGTTGGATCCTGGAGAAGCTGAAGGAATTGTTTGTGCATAAATATTTGCGTCCAAAAGTGATTTTGACGGATAGAGACCTAACATTGATGAAAGCGGTGGAAATTGTGTTCCCTACTACACAAAATTTGCTATGTCGTTTTCATATTAACAAAAATGTTGGGATGCGATGCAAGCAATATGTGGTGAAAGAAATGCAAGAGACCATTGACACATTATGGGAGGAAGTTGTATAGGCTAGTGATAAGGTTGAGTATACTCAAAAGTTGGAACAACTTGAGCAATCATGTTTTAATTGTGCGGACTTTATTGATTATGTGAAAGACACATGGTTGATTCCACATAGACATGGATTCGTTGGAGCATGGATTGATCGAGTACTTCATTTGGGCAACACCATGACTAACCGGTATGTATTTTATTTTATTGTTTTTATTATTTTTTATATATATTATGCATTAATATTTACAATGTTTTTATATATATTATGAATTAATATTAGGGTTTTTATATATATTATGCATTAAAAATCATAGAAAATACTCATGGATCCAGCACTGTGTCAATAAAAATTATAAATAACATTTCAGTAATATTTTTTACGTTATTAAACAATTAATAATAATTAAAAATTATCTAAACAATTAATAATAACATAAATAATAAATGAATTACCTGAAGAAGAGTCAGATAACCAACAAGTTTTTGGTGCCAAACACACATGCATCTCCAAGTGAATCATAAAGTGTCACCAATGCAGCCCCCCCTGTAACACCCCATATTTTCAATTATTATTAAATTGGAATTGAAATTATGTAATTAATTAAAATTGGATTTTTGGGAATTATTGTAATAATAGAATTTTAGAAAAAAATAAATAAGAAGAGAGAATTTGAATTTATGGTGTAAAGAGTAGAAGGAGGGGTGTATGGAGTAAAAGCCTCTAATAATTTATTTTATCATTATTATTATTATTATAGAATGATAATAAAAAGGAATAAATAAAGGAGGATAAAAAGGAAAAGAAAAAGGAAGGTTATTGGAAAAAGTCATTATACGTGAAATTGGAGAAGAGGAAAAAGAAGGAGGAAAACCATTTCGTCAAGTCAAGAACCCACAAGGTAAGGGTGATTTTGATTAGTTAATGCATATTATCGGTTTAGATATTCAATGGTATGATCATAGTATGTTAGGGAATCCCGTTTAGAATGTTAGGGTTCAGAATTATCCCTATTGTCGGATTATAGATCGAAAACAATTAGAGTGTCACTGATGAATAAGAATGATGGAATATTGTGGTTTGATGTTATAATGGTGCAAAATAGATTTATTTTGGTGTTTCTCATGTTGCAATTGTATGGGTATGTTTGGTTTTGGTTGAGAATGAATAAATGTCAAAAGTGCGTAATTTGACTTTTTAGGACGAGGAACCGGTTCCGGGTAGGAACCGGTTCCACAAAGAAAAATTATGAAAATAGGCAAAATACACTCGTGAACCGGTTCCTATATGTGTCGGAACCGGTTCCCATACATTTTCCAAACGCGAATTTTGAACTCAGAACCGGGTTGTACATAGGCGTGAACCGGTTCGCAAAGAACTTTTGAAAAATATTAAACTTTGAAAATTCATAACTTTCAAACCGTAAGTCCGCTTTGAGCGCGCTTTGGACGTTATTTCTTAAATTTAATGCTCTATTTTATAAAATGAAAAGATTTTCTAAAACTTGAAATTATTTTGAAAATGAGTCGAATTTCCGAAGTAAGTGATTATTGGCTGATGCACATGGGTGTGTATGTAGCGGGGAAACTGTGAGGAATGGATGTATTCGTATTTCGTGAATGAAAAACATGTTTATGTTGCTAATGATGGTTTGCATGATCGTTGAGATATCATGTTTTGGTTTTGATTCGGTTTATGATAATCGGTGTGTTCATGATTGTATTGATACCATGTGTTTTGTTGGTGTTGTATATGCCTGATAGTTGTTGATCTCAGTTGTTGTTGTTGTTGTGGTATATACTGGTGAATAGTCTTACCAATTTAAGGGTAAGTGTCTGGCATATTATGCTTTGTGATGATTTATTACATGATAGTTGATGATATCATGTTGTGGTTGATGATGGTATATGATGTCCGATGGTCATAACTCGTTGAATATTGCATGTTGTGCATGCATATGCATTGTTTGGTGAAGTTAATTCCCATTGTGTGGAATTTGACTTGTATTGCCGATAACCGATACCGAGTGAGGATGGTGGTTAGGCTGGATTCGTGTCCGGTGTTTATGGACGAATCGATGGTTACCGTATCCCGATGATGGATCGGTGTTGGGTGACTTGGTCACGTGTTGGTACCACATGCATTGAGTCTGATTTGTGTTTGCATGAGATTGTAACATGTTAGGATGTCTTCCAGTGTTACAATTCTTTGGTTGGTTATTGATTATACATAATGACTTGTATGATTGTGTCTGAGTGTTAAAATCTGAATTTATGATGAAATGGGTGAAATGATATGCTTGTGATATATTATTAATTGAAAAGCTTATAATGTGTTTTAATTATGAGAAGTCTCACCCTTACTTTACAATTTCAGATTAAAGTTAGCAGCTCAGGAATCAGTGAGGATGGCTTTAGAGCTTGTCATTTGAGTCCGCGTGTCAGTGTCATGCTCTGATTAGGTTGTAACACTGGGGAACGTGTAGATGAGAAATTAGTTGCTATTCATTTTTTTCTTTGAATTTCATTTGGGAACAATTATAATTTGGTTTATTCCGTTTTGGTTATAGTATTTTTCCGCTGTGTAAGACATGGTCTTAATCTGGTTGAATTATTTGAATAATGATCCTCAGTGTAGCATGGCTACTGTTTTATTGGAGGTTTTATTTTATTTAATAATTGTGGCATCCCTTGTTCCGTGTTAACTCTGATGAAATATGACTTTAATCATTGATATAATTAATATATTCGGGGTATATTTAGAAGGGGTGTTACACCCCCCCCCCAACTGTATCTTCCAACACCCTCCAAGTCCTCAAAAAGAGATATATATTTTGCTACGACAAACGTAAACGTCTTGTCGGCAAAAATGGTACAACCTAATAACGTCATCAAGTAAGCCCTGGTCGCATATGCCCAATTATCAACAACTCTATGGGAAACAAATGTATCATACAACCATGCCAGCTTGTAGTAGGCACCTATGCTGCCACGAACTTGAGTCATGGCTTCTCTACGTGACACTCTTAAATATGTCACAATAAGCTCAGCAGCAGCATCTTCAGTGACATGTTGGTGAGTCCAAAAAATACCTCTAATAGGGAGGTGAAGAAGACAAGATACGTCATCTAGAATAATTGTCATCTCACCAAATGGCATGTGAAATGACGACGTCTCAGAATTCCATCTCTCTACAAATGCAGTGATCAAATTTGGGTCTATCTTTGTCATACTGGATCTTTGCAAATGTGCAAGACCCGAATTTGTCATCCACCTTTCTATCTCTCAAGGGAGTTGTTGGGGAACTCATTCCTTGAGTTTTTGGCCGTGTGCAGCACATTTTAATTGTTCTTTAGGTCCTCTTTCCTGAAAGAAAAAAAACGTAACATATTAATAAACTATAACAAAAATTAAATTAATTCATTTCACATTAAATTTTCATTTACTTACCTCCCCATACCACAAGTGTCGAGCACAGTGTTGCTTGTATCTAACTAATAGAGATAAATTTAATGGTCCACCAAAGAATCCCCTAGGCTCCTTTGAAGGATGTGATTCGGATCCAGATGCACCGTCGTTTCTACGAGGGAGGCGTCCGTCAGGGCCTAATCTTCGAGGCATTATGAAAAAAATAATAACATAAAAAATATTTACAAAAAAAAAACAAAAAAAAAAACAAAAAAAGGGCAAACCGGAACACTTGTGAAAAGTGTTTCGGAATGTATTTCGGAACACTTAGTAAGAGTGTTCCGGAATGCAATTTCCAAAACTGGAACACTTTTACAAACTGTTCCGGTGCGTTCTTTGCAAACCGGAACACTTTCTAAAACTGTTCCGAAAAAAATTGCAACAAATCACCAAAACCGGAATACTTTTGAAAAGTGTTCTGGTTCATATTTTTTCCGGAACGCTTACTTAAACTGTTTCGGTTTGTATTTCTGTAAACCATAAGACTTTAGGGAACTGTTCCGGAATGCAAGCTAGTGAGAGAGAATTCGGAACATTTTTGTAACGAAATGTGAAAAGTGAAATGTTTTTTAAATCTTATACTATTTATATGAGGATATTTTAGTCCAAAAAATACTGTAGTAGGGATACATGTTTAAAAGTGGGGGTACAGAGTACAATTTTCCAAAATTTGGGATGCAAAGGAGAAAAATAGACTGAGTAAATGATTGAAATAAATTAGATCCAAAACTATTGGCCCAAACCCAAAATAAATAATATTCTAATTTTATTAATAGAAAGAAAAAAATGATTCTTTCTGCCCTATAGTTTTATAGGGCACCACGCAAAATTCTAAAAATAACACTTAAAATAACAAATATATTTTCGGTATGCACTTTCCCAGACATAAATTGTATAAGTAAATTCAGTGCAAACTGGTATTAAATTTTCGATTGCAACCGAGTGTGTATTTCTGATTCGTGAGGAAACATAAAGGTGTGATGCTTTTTTCCCTCACTTTACAAAAGCTTATTTCAAAAAACAAAAACAAAATACACAAAAACACCCATTCTTCTCAAACCCCATTGTTACAAAATCAAACTACTTCACAAAAAGCTCATCAAAAATCGTCAAACATCAGTTAAATCACGTGTTCAACAACATTCAATCAAGAAAATTCATCAATTGTAAGTTGTTTTTGAGTTTTTTTTACAGTTTATGTAATTTCTACTCAAATTAGTGATTTATGTTAGAAATTATGATTTTGTTTTGTGCTTTCAAGATTAGGAATCATTAGAATCTATTGGAAGTCTCATTGGTATGATCAGTGACATTTTATGGTGTCATTTGGGGTTCTGCTACGCCATCGGCGTACCTTTGAAATTGCAGGTTGTACCAAAAATATATTTTCGATTGTCATTTTAACGTTGAAGAAAATTGGGAATGCATTTCCAAATTTTAGTTTGTTTCTATCTTTCCCTTAATTTTGAACACCAAACCTTATGTTAACATTTGTTTTGTACTTCTACAAGAGTAATGACTTAGAGACCATCTAGGTTAAGGCACGACAGGTTTGCACATCATGCTTCTATGTAGAGGGAAATGAGTCAGGCATCTCAGGCTCCTTCTGTATCTGGACATGATGTGCTAGATGCGGATACTACATCCTTTTCCTATAGTGTGTTAGAACATAGTTTGGTTCTACACCTATCTTAGAAATTTTGATGATAACAAGTACTATTGATGACAATTATGTTCTGACTCTGATAAATAAGTATTTTGTATGAAATATTGTTGTCTCTTAATTTTGTTTAATAAAGTATGCAGATGAAGTTCTGACCTTGAAAGGAAAAGATGAACAGGTTATGGTTCTGATAGTAGAAGAAAATTCTGATCTATACAGAAGTTCTGATACAATGGATATATGTCAGAAGATTCATTCATGATCTAAAGTTTAATTTCACGTTCTAAAGAGAAGTTTTGATGAACTTCTAAAAGCACCAAAGGCTGCACCAAACTCTGAGTAAGACCTTGTCCGCTGATCTAAAAACCTTAAAGCTCTACTACATCATCTCTGATCAAGACATCAAGGATTCAAGTCAAACTTTTGAAAGCACCATGTTGCTCTACAAACTTTGATACCTATGTTCTAGTTGCTTTGTTCTGATAGTTGTTATTTATTAAACAAAGATTTGAAGCAACAGCTAATTTCCAACAGGATCTCATTTTTATGGAAAGAACAATTAAGTCCAAATATCATAATTCCATATATAGATTATATGTCTCCAACGGATAAGTTTTCTTGACGCCTATATAAAGATCCATCCATGAGGAGAATAATAATGAAGAACTCCTGCACGTACAACAAACAGAGAAATCTTAAAGAAATCATTCATATTCTCTAGTTCATAAGTGCTTGTAATATTGTGTAAAAATCACAGTTGTGATATAGCTTTTTAGAAGCATCGTAAAACACACGGTTTTGTAATTGATTGTAAAGTTGAAATTCCTTGAGAAACCAAGTTGTGGTTGATCTTGAGAAGACTAAGACAGTTGTCTTAGTGAGTTGTAATAAAGTTCTGATTAGTGAATTAAGACCTCATTGAGATAGACAAATCACCTTGACGGGTGGATCGCAGTAGTTTGAGTTCAAAAGAACCAGGATAAAAATAACCTTGTCAAATTCCTTTAATTTAAAAACCCCAATTTAAACCCCTTTTCTTGTGTTTTTCAACCTTCAATTGGTATCAGAGCGCTTGGTTCTGGGTGATAACAATTAATTGTCTCAGATAAAAGATCCATCTTGAAAAACACTATGGCAGAACATGTTCAGAACAACAATGATCACAATGATGACAGAGACAGAATCAGTGGCAGACCCCCAATGTTTGATGGAGAAAACTTTGATTACTGGAAGAACAGAATTAAAAGTTTCTTTCTGGCTCATGAAGTTGATCTCTAGGACATGGTAACATATGGCTACACTCATCCTGTTGACGCAAGTGGTCAGAAGATTGAAAGGAAGAAAATGTCAGATCAGCAGAAGAAGGAATTCTAAAATCAACACAGAGCCAGAACCATCCTTCTAAGTGTTATCTTGTACATAGAGTATGAGAAGATCACAAACAGAGACTCAACTAAGAACATCTTTGATTCCTTAAGAATGATACATGAAGGAAACACACAAGTCAAAGAAACAAAAGCCCTTGCTCTCATTCAGAAGTACGAAGCATTCAAAATGGAAGAAGATGAAACTGTTGAAGCAAAATTCTCAAGGTTTCAAATTCTGGTAGCTGGTTTAAAAGTTCTGGATAAAGGATACTCTATTTTTGATCATGTAAAGAAAGTCATCAGAAGTCTTCCCAAGAAATGGAGACCTATGGTGACAACTCTCAAGCTTGCAAAAGATCTCAACAAAATCTCTTTGGAAGAACTCATCAACTCTTTAAGAAGTCACAAGATAGAATCAGAAGAAGATGATCCCTAGAAGAAAGGTAAGTCTATTGCTCTTATATCTAACAAAAAATACGATTCTAAATATTTTTAGGCAGAAGAAGAAAACTTTGGAGGATCATCATCATAAGAAGATGAGTTATCTCTACTCTCTATAAGAGTTCAACAACTCTGGAAGAATAGACAGAGGAAGTTCAAAAATCCCAGAAGATCTAGCAACTTCTATGATCCATCCTCTGGACATAAAAAGTCAAGAAGCAAAGAAGTTGTCTGCTACGAATGTAAGGAACCTGGTCACTATAAAAGTGATTGTCCTAAACTTCAGAAATAGAAGCCAAAGAAGAGGTTTGACAAAGAAAAGAAGAAAAGTCTTATGGCGACATGGGATGATTCAGATTCTTCTAAAGCTTCGTCAAACTTAGAAGATGAAAGAGCCAACATAGCTTTTATGGCCAACATAGCTGACACCTTAGATTCCTCTGAATCTGATTCTGATACTAAAGAGGTATTTCCAAATTTTGGTGTTAATTTTTCTAAAGCTGAACTAGCAGAAAGCTTATATGAAATACTTGAAAACTATCAGAAGCTTCAAATCAAATACAAGAATCTAAAACGGAATCTTGTATCTGATTCTGAAGATACTAAGAAACTTGAAACAGAAAATTATGAGCTTAAGGAAATCATTTCAGAACTAAAAATTGAAAACTCTATTCTTAAAGAAAATCTACAAAAATCTCAAGAAAAATCTGTTTCAGAAGTTCTGAGTAATACTGATAATATGGGAAAGAATATGATATTGGTTTTCAAGAGTTTTTTGCTGAAAGTATAGGCAGAAGAAAAATGGATTTAATGATCTATAAAGTTAGTAGAAACAAAAGAAAAGGTTTAGGATATGTGCCTCCTAAAGATGAGAAACCATATTCTGAAGTAGATGATATGGTCATTAAATACACACCTCTGAAATCTCACTTCACTTATGGTCACCCACGTGACATAAAATATACTAGTGAATCATATTATGCAAAATCTTATGGTAAACCTAAGTTCAAACAGAACTTTAGAAAGTCTAACCAAAAAGGACCCAAAAAGATATGGGTACCTAAGGACAAAATAGTATATGTTGCAGGTGTCTTTGACAACAAAGTTGAAACACCAGTCTTGGTACCTGGACTCTGGATGTTCTCGACACATGACGGGAAGAAAGCATATGTTCCAAAGTCTGGAACTTAAAGCTGGAGGTTACGTAGGTTTCAGAGGCAACCAAAAGGGTAAAATCATTGGCTTTGGAACTATAGGTAATGATTCTTTACCCTCTATTACAAATGTTCTGTTAGTAGATGGATTAATGCATAATCTGTTATCCATAAGTCAATTAAGTGATAACGTTTATGATATTATCTTTAATCAAAAGTCTTGTAAAGTTGTTAGTCAAAAAGATGGAACAATCCTCTTTAATGGTAAATGGAAAAACAACATTTATAAAATCAAACTTTTTGAACTTAAAAGTCATAATGTTAAATGTCTTATGTCAGTGGACAATGAGCAATGGGCCTGACACAGAATATTGGTACATGTTAGTATGAGAAGAATATCTCAAATTAACAAACTCAATCTAGTCAGAGGACTTCTGTCGCACCCCAAAAATTACCCTCCTTATCATATTTTTCTTGGAACATCCCATCATGCTTAATTCTTTGTTTCAAACAGAATTAATTCAAACTTTGGTTCAAGATACATTCGAATATTGCACGACGGAAAAATCAAGTTCATTCGAAGCTTTGTGAAGTTGAAGAAACTTAGTTTGTGTCTAATCTGAATTTACCAAATGCAAAAGTGGTTCAAGAGATTTAAGGCGAATAATTTGCTTGGTACTCAAAGTTTGGTGACTCGAGTGAATAATGCTAAGATTTGCTGAAATTCTTAGAACTCTTAATTTTTGGGATACGTCATTATTACCGTTTCAAGTACCTCATTTTGGATTTTTTTATCGAAATTCATTCAAGGTTCAGGATTGATTCAAGCGACTCGAAACGAATAATTTGTCAAGATTCATGGTTTTGAGTTTTTGTGGAATTCATGATCTATGATTTCAGTTACTCCATTTTCGGGTTTATTTCAAGTTCATTTAAAGGTCTTTGATCTACGAAAATATTTGAGTGTTAGGCCATTTTGTACATCCAAGTTCTATATCAATTGCGGGACACAAGGAATATAATCGATACAAGTCCATCCGAACCAATTTCAAAGGTTTGTTATTACAAGCATGGAATGTTTTTTTTACAAGGTTCAAAAAGTACAAAGGAAAAGTTTGAATTTTCATTTCGATTTAATTCAATGTTGCGAGCTATACAAGTTATGACACTTTCAAGTACCAATTCAAAATTCTATTAAAATTTCAAAAGAACAATTCAGGTTTGTTACAAACAATGATGGAATTATTCAACATCTATTCAACTCAAATGGTACATTGGTATCAATTCCAAACTACAAGATTTGTTGTTACAAATGTTTCATCTCAAATTTACAAGTCCTAAAACTATTTTCGGCAAGTTTTGTGTCATGAATATTATAAGAGTTCTAAAGGTCCCTAATCTAATGCTACGAGTTCTGAAGTTGGTTCAAGCATTTTGTCGTCCTCCGAAGCTTTCTTCACGTACGGCTTCCTCTTCGTCTTCGTGCATAACCACTCGACCATTCCACCATCCATCGTTACATGAAACAAGGAAAAAGAGCACAAGTTAGAAGTAACAATGCATAAATTTAAACAAAAGCAAGAAACTATCAAAGAATTATTCTTTTGTCGAAACATCATCATTAGGCGTTGGCGGGAATCAGGTTTCGTCAATAAGCCTCAGAATCTCGAAGATTAATCATCGGCGAATGCTTGTTTGCAAATCACGGGCTAACCCGGTTCACAAACAAGCGTAACGGGCTGCAAGCATACAAGAAGCGACAGTTTTTTCCGGGCAGCAAGTATATGAATCTGTTCACAGTTTAATATTCCGAACAACACGCATATAGATCAGTTCACAGTTTCCGGGCAGCAAGAAAAAGAGGCAAAATAATTCCCACAACAAGTGTATGTCAGTGCAGTATATCCAACAGCAAAGCATACATCAGTTCAGCATGATACATTTCCAGCAAGGCAACAAGTATAACATAACAGGCAGCATAAATCGAGGCAATCATAGCTAAGGCAGCAGGGACATTTGAGGAGATAAGAAGGAAAAGAAGCAATGTACAACAGCCAGCATTGAGCCCAACACAACAAGCCACAAAGGTCAACATTCAGAGCAGAGCAGGGACAGTTTGGGAGAGTGGAAAGTAAGCCCAAAATCGAAAGCAGTCGAGGAGTTTCAGGCCACAAAAGCAAAAGCAAAAGCAGAAGCAGAACAAATTCATCATGACATAATAGACAGATGGGAAGGGACAAGCCAAGATCAAAAGAGATAATATCTGTTCAAGATTACAAAAGAGTAGAGTTCACAAGTTCAAGAGGAGATATATAAAACACCAATCAAAAACCCAAGCAGAGGATCTGTTCTTATCATTCAAAAAACTAAAACACAAAACCAACAACTAAAACAATCCCAGAAAAATACCAAGTGAGGATCCATCCTTATCGACAGGCAACAGAGAGAGAGAAAGAAGATGAGTTTAACCATCATAACAGCAACCAGAAAACCATAGTTCCAAACCCAGCAATCAAAACCGAAATACCAAACAGAAACGAAAACAACAATAGCAAGCATAACACATCATTTTCCCAAACCAACGCCTTCAGTTCAAGTTTTTTCAGAAATTCATTCCGAAAGCGAGAAAGAAGAAGAGTTAAGAAAGGTATTACCGGGTTCTGACGAAGGGGTTGCGAACCTTATCGCCGTCCTCCTTCTTTTCCAGTTCGAATCTGTAGACAGAAAACCAAAATCGAAAATCAGACACAACATCAGAAATCGAATCAAACATGCAAAAACCAAACATGCAAACCGAATCGAGATTGAGAGTGAAATCGCGGCCATGGCGAGAGAGAGACGAGAGTGAATTGCGACCCATGCCTTTTTCCGGTTAGGGTTCGACGAGAGAACAGAGGAAAATGGGAGAACAGGTTGAACGAAGAAGAAGGAATACGCTTGCCATTTTCTTTTTGTTTTTTTCTTTCTTTCTTCTTTTAATTGATTTAACTAATAGGATTTGTATTAGTTATTATTAGTTAATTATATTTATAATTACTAACTATTTTTTCTTTTTGTTATGATTACTAACTATTATTGTTTTTTAATTATTACTGTTATTATGTAATAATTATCATTATTATTACTAACTGTTATTAGTATTACTATTATTATTATTAAATAATTATTTTTATTACTTAGTTAACTATTGTTATTATCATTATTAAAAAAAAAACTATTATTATTAGTATAATTTAGTAAATATTAACATATTTTTCCTAACCAATAAAATATTTAGTAATACCCAAAAATACCAAAAAAAATGATGATAATAGTAGTTTCAGTTAGACTCTTTTTTTTTTTTTATTATGAAATTTCTAGTATTTTATTTCTTTTTCTTGCAATATCCCCATTTGTAAATTTGTACCCCCATTCCCCATTTGTTGTAATAATTAGTAAATAATTTTATCGCTTTATCATTTAAATTATTCACAAAGCACAAACAAAATGTTTTCAAACTAATACTCGTGCGAGTCATTTTTACTACCCTGAGTTGACAAAGCTTTGAAGCGTCACAACGACCACACATTTTGCACACACCACGCTTACTCTTGGGCTTACAATGAAACTTTGATGGATCGGTTAAACATTATTTAATTATCTAATTAGGTTATTTAAAATTTATTGGCTCATCCGATTAATTTTATCAAACTAATTACTTGATTAAGTTTCGTTTAATTAATCGATTAAATTTATTTCGTGCATGCACCTACACGATAAATTGTTTAGGCCACCTTGTATAGGCTTTTAATTTATTTACTTGCTTCATTTAAATGCTTGTATACAATTGTTTGTTCTTTTCCATTATCGCACCTTAGGACTATATGTTCAATTAACCATAACTCACATCTCGAAAATACTTTCGTAATAAAGTTTCAAACCTCGATCCAATGTCGAGTGCATTTTCAAAACCTTTTTCATAATAAAAATACAAGTTTTTTAGTCGTTAGACGATAGCCTAGTTGCTAAAAAACTTGTAACCAAATAGACTATCAGTCTTTAAGTCATCGGACGCTAGACCAGTGGCTTAAAGACCTCTAAGCAATGTGAAACTCGTTTCACCTCACTCTTTCATAAAAAAATCTTTTTGGGTGATAGACGACTCGGGCGAACATTCGTTCCTCGGGTTTCTAGTATTTGAATCGTGAGACGCTAGCCTCGTTTTTCGGTACTTTTTCATCCACCTAAAAATAAATCAACTCACTCAAAGTTCTTTTATCGCTCAGACGCGATCATCAAACTCTTTTCGGATAAAGAGTGTGCAATAGTCGTTCCAAATGCGAGCGAAGACTTAAGCTTTTCAAACAAACAAAACAAGTCCTAGCTCAAAGCATTTGAAACGTCTAAACGCACGATTTTTCAGATAAAATCAATACAACCAATTAAAGCCTTTTTAAGAGGAACTACAGAGTTTTGACTTTCCCATTGCACAAGGGAATATATAGGCACACGGTTCTGAAACCGTGCCAAACTCAAAATAATAACAAACAATTTCTTTTCCTTTTGGTATTCATAACTTAGCAATAAACACACACAAACGCGTAGAATTAAATGGGTCCCATCGAGTACGATGGATGTAAGGGGTGCTAATACCTTCCCCTTACATAACCGACTCCCGATCCCACTTTTTGGTCACGTAGACCGCCTTATCCGCTTGTTTGGGGTTTTATCTATATTTCCCCGTTCTTTTTAGAACGAATAAAATTAGGTGGCGATTTCACCGTTTTTGAGAATTGAAAAGATTTTTGAAAATCGAGTTGCTTCAACTTCCTAATTTGAAGTTAAGCTCAGATGCTCTGTGTGAAGCATGTCAAAAAGGCAAATTTTCAAAACCCCCTTTTAAATAAAAAAATGTTGTTTCTACCTCTAGGCCATTAGAACTTATGCATATTGATTTGTTTGGACCAGTGAAAACTGCATCCATCAGTGGCAAGAAGTATGGGTTGATGCTTGTAGATGACTATAGCAGATGGACATGGGTAAAGTTCTTAAGACACAAGGATGAGTCACATTCTGTGTTTGCTATTTTCTGTAATGTAGTCCAGAATGAAAAAGAGTTTAGAATAGTAAAAGTCAGAAGTGATCATGGTGTTGAATTTGAAAATAAAGACTTTGAAAAAAATTTCAATAAAAATGGTATTTCTCATGATTTTTCTTGTCCTAGAACTCCACAACAAAATGGAGTTGTAGAACGTAAAAACGGAACTTTACAAGAAATGGCTAGAACCATGATCAATGACACTAACATTGCTAAACATTTCTGGGTAGAAGCAGTGAACACAATGTGTTATATCCAAAATAGAATCTCTATAAGACCTATTCTGGAAAAGACTCCTTATGAATTGTGAAGAACAGAAAGCCCAACGTTTCTTATTTCCATCCTTTTGGATGTACTTGCTTTATTCTGAATACCAAAGATTATTTGAATAAATTTGATTCTAAGACACAAAAGTGTTTAATGTTAGGATATTCTGAACGTTCAAAAGGCTACAGAGTATATAACACTGAAACATGTATTGTAGAAGAATCTATTATTATCATATTTGATGATAAGCTTGGCCCTCAAAAGACAAAGAAAAAAGATTCTCTTGCAGATATAGAAGTTCAATTTACAAGATCAGAAGATAGTCCTGACAAAGACAGAAGTTCTGAAGAAACCACCAAAGAAACTTCTGAAGAACCCATCCAAAAAAAGCCATCCAAAAGCAGCTTAGCTCATCCTGAAGAAATGATTTTGGGAAATAAAGATGATTCAATCAAAACCAGATCTACATTCCGAAGTTCTGAAGAATCTCTCATGGGTCTTGTGTCTTTGACCAAACCAACTTCTGTAGATGAAGCTCTTCAAGATAATAATTGGATCATTGCAATGCAAGAAGAACTAAATCAATTCACCAAAAATGATGTGTGTGATCTTGTTCCCAAACTAAAAGGTTTCAACATTATTGGAACCAAGTGGGTCTTTAGAAACAAGCTTAGTGAACAAGGAGAAGTAGTCAGAAACAAAGCTCTACTGGTAGCACAAGGTTATAGTTAGCAAGAAGGGATAGACTATACAGAAACCTTTTCTCCAGTCAGCAGGTTAGAATCCATCAGATTTTTAATTTCATATGTTGTTAATCACAATATCACACTTTATCAGATGGATGTAAAAAGTGAATTACTAAATAGTTACATTGATGAATAAGTATATGTCCATCTACCCCATGGATTTGAAAACTCAAAACATCCAAAATTTGTTTATAAGCTAAAAAAATCTTTATATGGTCTTAAACAAGCTCCCAGAGCTTGGTATGAAAGACTAAGTAATTTTCTATTAGAAAAAGATTTTACCAGAGGGAAAGTGGACACAATCTTATTCTGTAAGACATTTAAAAATGATATTCTTATATGTCAAATTTATGTTGATGACATAATTTTTGGTTCTACCCTCCCTTGGGAGAGAATTTGCTAAGTCTATGCAGGCAGAGTTTGAAATGAGTCTCATGGGGGACCTCAAATTCTTTCTAGGAATTCAAATAAATCTGACCTCAAAAGCAAATTACATACATCAAAGTAAGTATGTTAAAGAAATTCTAAAGAAATTTGACATGTCAGATAGCAAACATGCTAAAACCCCTATGCACCCCACGTGTATCTTGGAAAAGGAAGAGGTAAGTAAGAAAGTAGATCAGAAGATCTACAGAGGTATGATTGGATCTCTCTTAAATTTAACTGCTTCAAGACCTGATTGTCGCACCCCAAAATTTACCCTCCTTTCCATAATCTCTTTTTGGAATATTTGTTCATGTTCCTTTCTCTTGTGTCCGCCCAAAATTATTTGAAACAAGTAATTCGTCAAGACCAATCTTGTACATCCAAGCTTATATCAATTACAAGATACAAGGATTGTGGTTGGTGCAAATCCATCCGAATTCCAGTTCACAATTGCAAATTCCTAAAGCCCAAAAGGAAGTTCAAGTTCTCGAGCCAATTGGAATGTTGGTTTATGATTTAGCAAGTGGATCACGAGTTGGAGTTCAAAGGAAATTTTGAATTCTATTTGTGAAACAAGGCGAGATAGGATTATTGAATTTTTACAGCGACTCAAACGTTCAAATTGTTAAATTCAAAGTCTAAGTCCTAAGCTTGCACCAACATTGGCAAGTTGAATTTTGAACACCGTTCAAATGCGGATCTTGTTCGAGTATTCTAAAATACGTTACAAATTCATTCAAGGATTCCTACAAGTTTGGAACGGTTATGTTACACGATGGAAAAGTTCGAATATTCAGTTCGAATTAATTCAATGTGGCGAGCTATATAAAGTACGACATTTGCAAGCACTCAATTCAAAAATAATCCAAGATTTATTACAAACAATAATAGAATTACTCCATATCTATTCAAACTCAAATGTTTACATTGATATCAATTCCAAACTACAAGATTTGTTACAAATTCATAGTGTTTCAAGTCCTAAAACTATTACCGACATTGGCAATTTGAATTTCGAATTTCATTCATTTAAACTTTATGTCACGAAGGTTACAAAAAAAGAGGAATTGTTACAAGCATGTTCTTAATTTTCAAGGTTCTACAAAAGAGAGTCCTTAATCCTAAAACTATTCTAAAGTCTTCCTGGCCAAACTTTCAATTCTTCGTATCTTGTTCCATGTTTCTCTTGCCTTCTCCATCTTCTCAAAGCTTCCTTCTCTAAGCTTCATGCTATTGCCCGATCCATCTTCTCCTTGTCTTGTCATCCTCATCATCATTACATGAAAATCAAACAAAGAACACAAGTTAGAAGCATAAACATTTCAAAAAAGCAAGAAATTGTCAAAGATTATTCTTTTGGTCGAAACATCATCATTAGGCATTTAGGCGGGAATCAGGTTTTGTCGATAAGCCTCAGAATCTCGTTTGAAGATTAATCATCGGCGGAAACACTTGTTCGCAAATCACGGGCTGACCCGGTTCACGAACAAGCACGTAACGGGCTGCAAGAGAAAGAAGCGACAGTTTAATACAACGGGCAGCAGAGCATACATCAGATCACAGCAACAATTCCCACAACAAGGCATACTTTTCCAGCAAGGCAACAAGTAGTATATATCGCTCGTAACAAAAGATAATCCACAACATAGGCAACAAGATGGTTATCAAGATGATTTAGCGAAGAGGTAAGATAAACCCTACAAGTAACATACAGTAGCAGCAACATAGAAAGGGAAAAGAGTGGATCCAAAGTCATATTTTCACCAAGGGTGAAAAAGGGTAAAAACCAGTTGATGATAGCAACAGAGGGATACCAAGCTGAGAAAAGGTGTACAAATTGCGATCGGCCAAGAAACATAGCAAAAGGATACAATATCTTCTATCGGGCATGTACAAAAGTAAGAAAAAGATCTGTTATTTCAACAAGCCAAAGATATAGCATAAGCACCAGTTAAAGTCAGAGCAGACATAGCAGAGCAGAGAAAGCATGGCTGTTAACTAATATTACAAGCAACATGGACAGGCTGAAGGTCAAGGCAATACCTGTTCAGAGATAATAAGAGGGACAGAACCAAAAAATTAAAGAGGGGAAGAAGAATCAAAAATATAACCAACCATTCAAAACCAAGGATCTGTTCTAACCAGTAAAAAATTTTCCAAACCAAACCCAGAAAAACACCAAAGGTAGTATCCATCCTTATCAAAAACCAAGAGAGACAGTTCATTATTTTTTCCAGAAAAACTCACACAGTTCACAAAGCCAAAACCAAACACAAAACGAAAACGCAGAACAAACAGCAAGCATTCATCATTTCCCCTAACCTAACACCTTCAGAAATCGTTTTTCAGAAATTCATATTCTGAAGAAAATTGAGAAAGAAGAAGAGTTCCAGAAAAATAATACCGGGTTTCGACGAGAAGGTTGCGACCGATGTCACCGTCCTCCACGTTTTTTCCTTCTTTTTCCGCATTACACCGTCACTGTCACCAAATAAGGCTAGGTTTCAAAACCCTTCCGCTTCCCAACGACCTGTTCCAAACGCAGAAAACGAAGTCAGAAATCAACATGCAAACCATCGCGACAGCGTGAGAGAGAAGAGAGATTTCGATTCCGTTGAGAAAGCGAGCGGCGACGGCGTGGAATGGATGGGGAATCGCGAGCGGCGCCGGTGATCGCGGCGAGAAAGAGAGAACCAGATCGCGGCGACGGCAAGAGGAACAGAATCGCGGCCATGGCGAATGAGAGACAGATCGGAATCGAGGCCAAACGAAAGAGATGAGAGTGAGCGTTTTCCGGTGAGGGTTTGCGCGAGAAAGATGAGCTTTTCCGTGAGGGTTTGCGCGAGAGAAGATGAGAGTGAAAGGTGAGAACACGGGTGAGTGAGAGAGAGAAGAGAGCAAGTTTGATTTCCTTTTCGCCCTTTCAAAAACTAAAAAATATATTTTGTTTCCAATCTTTTTTTAAAAATTACAAATGTAATATAAAATAAATTTTATTTTATTTTCCTATTAACTGGTGGTGACAAGTGTCACCACCTTGTTTTTAGATGATAAAATAAAAATCTGTTTTATTATTATTTTTGTTATTGTTAAATAATTTTACTAAATAGGTGTAGTATTAAGCAAATGTACGTGGTGTAATATTATCATATGAACCATTGGAGTATTTTTCGAAGAAGAAGGATCCAACACACCCAAATCGCCGAAGACGATGAAATTTTATAGTCGGTCAAAGATCGATGGATTTCTCGCACCGTCCCGAATCACGGCATTCCGTGCTATTTTTGAACTTTCTATTTCAATTAATTATTTTGTCGTAAATAATATTTTGTTATGATGTACTAAATAATTATTGATTTGATAGTTTGTGTTTGATGATTTATCGATTAAACTATTAGCCGATTTTTCATCAAACGTAAAAAATCATCTCTAATAATTATTTAAATTTCCGATTGTATTGTATGGTATTTTGTCTGTTTATTTACTCGTTCAGTATTTATTCACCATTGTACACTCTGCACACAAACCAAAATTAAAATCAATTCGATTCTGCTTTGATTGACTCATACGTCAAGTTCCTAAAGGGTCTCATAGTTGGGGATGGGCATGGCCGTCCTCACAAGATCGGTTAAAGCCCTTGTTGCTTTAATCGATCATAACCCGAAACAATATTGGTCTATATACCAATCACCATGCACCAGGGTCTCATGGTTGGGGATAGGAGCACCTATCCTCACGAGGTTAATTAAGTCCATATACTTGATTAATCATAACCCGCTTCCATTTTCTCTCAGCACGCGCATCAGACTGCTTTCATAATTTAATGTTCTAAACCTCGATCCAACATCGAGTTGCTTTTCAAAACAATTTCATAAATACTCTACTTCTCCCTCCTCCCAAACATATGGTAGTCATCCAAGATCGACCGACCGTATGTTTGGTGTCTTAATTGAATTAATCAACGTGAACCATGTTTCACTTCACCTTTTCTCAAACAAAAGCTTTTGGGTAGAAAAAGATGATTCGGATGTTTCTGTCCACTCATCCGAGTAATTGGGGCGTTAGCCGTTGAACGCTTATGGTCCAATACTTGTCTCCCACATAAAAACAACTCAACTCACTCAAACTCCTTTTATCGCTCATACGCGATCATTAAAACTCTTTTCAGATAAAGAGGGTGCAATAGTCGTTTCTAATGCGAACGAGGACTTAAGCTTTTCAAACAAACAAAACAAGTCCTAGTTCAAAGCATTTGAAACGTCTAAACGCACGATTTTTCAGATAAAATCAATGCAACCAACTAAAGCCTTTTTAAGAGGAACTACAGAGTTTTGACTTTCCCATTGCACAAGGGAATATGTAGGCACACGGTTTTGAAACCGTGCCAAACTCAAAATAATAATAATCAAATCTCATTTCTTTATAACTTAAAGATTAGCGAATATACACACACACGTAGAACTAAATGGGTCCCATCGAGTACGATGGATGTGGTAATACCTTCCCTTACATAACCGACTCCGATTCCAATTTTTGGTCGAGACCGCCTTATCCGCTTGTTTGAGGGTTTTATCTATATTTTCCCTTTCCTTTTGGAATAAATAAAATTAGGTGGCGATTTCACTAGTTTTCGAGAATTAAAAGATTTTTGAAAATCGAGTTGCTTCAGTTGGCGACTTCACTGGGGATTCCCCTTGACTAAGCGTGTCAACCCTAGTTTAGCTCTTCGTATGTGTGTTTATTTTCGCTTTCTTTTATCACTCTATTTGTGTGTTTAATTTCAGTCGTTCATTTCCTTCACTTTAATTATTACCTTGTTGATATCTTATTGTGTGTGGGAATGATGGATGGGACTATAGGAAAAGCCCACTACCAGGGCTATAGAACACATAAATTAGAGTGGTTGCGTAGTATTGATTTGCTAGACGGAAATGTCTTGTAAGTTGGTGCGAAGACCACACCTAGGGGAGGTTCTTTCGAAGACATTATCGTCGGTTGCAAGTTATTTTTGCATTGACGATAGTGTTGTTAGAAGGGATTTTTCCTCTAGTTTTGACCTTTAAGGAAATCCTAACCAGTAGGCTTTAAGAATGCTCAAATGAGACGTTCTTGGATATATCATCTAATCACAAATTTATTTGCGATGAAAATGATACACCCAAGTTGGGATCAATGATTTTGAGCACCCCGTTCAGATCCCAGTATTGAGGGTTACGTTTGTTGGATCGTTAGACCTGCTTTGTCTATTCGGTTAATACGTAACTCTCCCTCAAACCAAATTCTCTAAAGGAAAAAGAAAAAGAGAAGTATTGTAGCGTTGCAAGTATCTTTGCGATGCACGAGAGTTTGTGTTTGTTGTATCAAAAAAACCCTAAGAGCCATCCAGAGGGAATTGTTGGGTAGGCGTCGAAACCATGTCCGACCGTCCTTCTAAACCCTTGCACGTCTAACTTTACATGTGATTTTGCGCATAACATCAATATGTATCGCATCACATTGCATTCTTACATGCATTACCATTACATCGCATTCTTACATGCGTTACTATTACCTTACATCGCATTCTGACATGCGTTACCATTATATTACATTTGCATTCTTTAATGCATTATCATGCATTTCATCTTCGTCAAAAAAAAAACTCATCTCATCTCATCTCTTCTGTCCAGAAAATATCAAACTGTCTACTCGACGCACGTTCAGAACTCCAAGGATGTCTCAGAGGGCTATAGACGAGCTTCAACGTGGTCAGGAGCTATTGAAGAAAGAAGTTAAGCACTTGAAGAGTCAGATGAGTCTGGTCATGGATCTCTTGCAAGTTGTGTTGAAGAGAGAATGCAGCACTGCACCAATCTCCGCAAGTTTGGTTGCTGCTCTACCATCTGATGTCTCCACGAGTCAAGGACATCCACACGTAGCGAACTCTCCAGTTCGAAATCCTCCTACTGAGTATCATCCTCGGCCTTCACCTTCGAAGATTCCTCGACAACAGCAATTGCTTGCTCCCCGATCGAAGAAGAAGGATCCAAATCAGCATATTAACTCGCATTATCGTCGATATGCTCCACAGGATATTCAGCCAATCCCGATGTCATATTCTCAACTTTTGCCTTACTTGGTTCAGAGTGGTGTTGTGATACCAAGGGAACTGAAGCCAGTACCAGGGGTTGCTAAAGTTTGGTTTGACGAGAAAGCTAAATGTGCTTTTCATGCTAACTCTGTAGGACACGAAACTGAGTTTTGTTTCGCTTTCAAATGCACAGTTCAAAAGCTAATTGATGATAAGATCCTGTTTTTCAAACAGAATGGATCGAGCTTGGACATTTTGCTCGCAAGGTCTAATCATAGCAATTTTGAGGAACTTCCAAAACTCATTGGGACAATTGCTTGCCAAAAGGAAGTTGGAACTTTGAAGAGTAGTGACGAAGTAGACCAGATGTTCATTTCAGAAAATGTGGTAACCTTCAGCGAAGATATCTCAAGTTCTAGCAAAGGGAAGTCGGTTGCAACACCAACTCATTATCCTCCATTACCATCTTTCAAATCTTTGCATCAACAACTTTTGTCTGATCTTCCTCAACTTCAGAGTCAGAACTCTCAAAATCAAATTGTGCCTCGGAATAATCTGGAAAGAAGGAATGCTCCTCTTGATCCAATTCCAGTGACCTACAGTCAACTTCTGCCATATCTGGTTCAAAGCTCATTGGTGGTCCCTAAGTTTCTTAACCCACCAAATTTATTCCCGCTTGGTTATGATCATAACGCGCGATGTGGATACCATGATGGAACAGTAGGACACTCGACAGAGGAGTGCAACGCCTACAAAGCCAAGGTTCAACAGTTGATTGACCAGAAGTACTTGACTCTTCAAGGAGGAAATCTGTTTGTGAATGGAAACCCCGTACTCAAGTGAATGCCAAGACTATTGAAAGTCATCTAAATCAACAAGTCAAGGCGGAGCCCGAGTCTCCTCATCAACGACAGTCTTTTATTTCTTTACTGCATGTTCATGTGTATCTTGTTTAATTGTTTAAACTTTGCTTGCATGTAGAAACTTGCTTGTTTTTTTTTTTTTTATCTTAATGCAATGAATATGTTTGTCTTGAAGTAATCCATTCGTTGTCACTCAATCCATTCGTTATCACTCTTTAAATGATTTGCGAGCATTTTGATACCAACGTTACCAATTCTTTCGCTTAGGCAAAGATTGGAGGGAGGATGACGATAATTGAAAAAAACGCTAGATCTCTGAATGTATGTTCTTGAGTAGAACCCTGCTAATGATGTACAGGCCTTGTTTCAAATTCCCAAACACCGGAGTTATAAGGGAGATAAACCATCGTTAACCCCCTCGAGCCTTGAAGTAGGAGTTTCTTTTCTTTCCGAAAAAAAACCCTTCATTTTTAACCTGTGGGCGGGTAGTGTTCAGTTAATCTGATCGAGCGTTCAAAACTCGTCAAGAGAGTGAGCATCAAAGGATACAACAATGGCTATCCTTCAAAAGGTTGAGAAAGGCCAAAACCACAGTAGTCGACCTCCATCTATTAATAATGTGCATCAAAGGAGAATGATACCATGTTGGGTATCTCTAGCACATCAGAAAGGTCAACAGATGATGACACCATAACGGTTACCCTTCATCTACCAAGGACTCAGACAGTCATCATCACTTCTAACAAATCAAAGGTTGTGCATGGATCCACGACTTGTTCAAAAAAAAATGAATGGAAAAAGACAAAAGCCCGCTAAGTCGGAACTTAGTAATAAGTCGCTTAGGCAAAAGTCAGGTAAAATCCCGAAATGCATTATCAAAGGATTCTCAACAAAGAACAAGTTGTGTGGTCAAATACCAAAAGACAAGGTGGTTGTCTGTTGTGCCCAAGAAACCTCGTATTGGTTCCTCAACCATCATAACGCCTCTCGAGAGATGAGTGCTCGTGGATAGTTGAACTTAGGACCAAGAATATCATGGAGAATGGCGGGCACCAAATATTTTGAGCCTAAAAATCTTTTTCTAAAACCGTGAACCAAGCCACGCTACAACCCTCAAAAGTCCTAATTGAAGCATGGGTTAATTCAAAAGCATACGACGAAGAGATCGCACCGACTCCTACAAAGGTGTGTTAGGTACCGTGTTGGTATCATGTGCTCGTCTTATCTTTCAAAAAGAAAATTTTCAGTGTTGCACTCCAAAAGTGTTTCACTCACAAAAAGTCATGTTTTTCATACAAAACTTCAAGACGCATAGATGTTGCATTATAATTGTCACAATAAACATTCTTCTACATGTAAAACAATTGTTTGACATTGAAGAAGTTCTCATAATGAACATCGTGAAGAGTTTAACTTTGTCCGAGAAGAGAAACTTGATTATTCTCTGAGTTAGCAGTTATTTGTAGCAAAGGGCAGGACGTCTAAGGACTCCTTTGAGTATATCACAAGTTATCTTCTCAAGATTCTGTTAATTTGGGGGCAATCAAATCGAAATTCAGTGCCTCGAATTTCCGCCAATCTAGGGGTGTCCTTAAAGAGCAATCAGCAGTGATTTAGTCTTTCTCAAAGAGCGTTAACCCGGGACAACTGCTGCTCCATGTTTCACCAACTTGAAGCAATCACCTCGAGACATGGGAGTCTCTCTAAGGTTTTACATTGGGGCATTTCGCTCAATCTTTTTCGAACCAATCGCCCAATCAATCGAGACAATTACTTGACACATTGAAGCCTTCTAAAAAAGAGCTCTCATTCCATCAAGTTAGTGGCTCACATGTTGTTGATCTAAAGTTACTTCAAAGCTCTCTTAATTAGAGCAAGTGTTCGCTCAAGAATCAATCACCAAGTAATTACTTTGAGACGAAGTCTCTCTAAAGCTCGCCCGGGCCGGTCTTCCCGATGCTCGTGATAGCTCCTTATTCGATGCATCAACTGAGGAAATACTTGAGACGAGAAGTCTTTCCAAGACTCATTCTAAAGCAAGCCTGCTGAAAAGATTCATCTGAAGCAACTACTTCGAGACGTTGGAGTCTCTCCAATGTTCATTCTGGGGCATGTCGGCCATTTACGCAGAGTCTGCCACTCTAAGATTCGGTGAATCTAAGGAGGTTATTTTGAGATGCGGAAACATCTCCAAGACTTATCGAGGCACGATATTCCCATATCGTAATATCTAGTTCCTTTGAAATATTGATGATAAGTAAAGTATGGCCGTATCAGTGATGTCGGGCACCCTTTAAAGAATATTTTAGAAGGTCTACCGCATCGGGCATATTGAGATTCAAGTCGATATATCTCTTCGCAAAATCTAATGCACCGCATTCCACCACGCGTAATCATCATTATCCGTCAACTCGTTTGCTATTCCTCTTCTACAAGAATTAGCATGCCCTTCCATGCAATTCAATATTTGAGCTTGGTCAATCATCTTGTTGTGCCATGTTCTTTTATCCTCCGGACTAACGGTGTCGAGGATTCGGTTTGATAGCCGCAGCACCAAGATATTCATGCATTCATTCATTCATGCATTCATATCATATACTACATAGCACATTCATTCATAAACCTCAGCCAGGGCTCGGGTTATTCCAAGATCGGTTATTGATTGTTCTCAGCAGAATCGTAATTTGAAGACTATTTTGAATGACAAATTTAGTTCTTCCGATCATAAATTTGAGGGATCAACCATGATTGGTCTACAACGATGACGATTCTCAAATTGAATCTATTCCAGAGTGATTGGGTTTCCCCAAGCGAACTCTTGTATCAAATAGAACTTCTTTATAGAATTTCTTTTGAGGTACCCCATTGCAAGCAGAAGAATTCTCTCCAATGACAATCTAGTTCTTCTCCCCAGTGCCAGGAGAATGCTTGGGTGAAAGACAATTGATAGTAGTATCAATTCTCCAATGAAGTCTCCTCCCCAAAGAATCGATCGATCATCCCCAGTGAACTCTTATGACAACAAGATCGTTCAATTGGGATTCCCCAATGATATCTTCCTTCTCTCAACAGTATCAGGAAATCATGCACCATTTGCATTAGAAAAAATCATATCATGCATATCATACTCATGCATATCATACCCATGCATTAGCTTCGGCTATCTGTTTTGCAGGTTTTTCAACTGAAACCGTAGATATCCTCGTAAGGATCAAATGGAAGGATTAGTTCTCAGACGACAAATTATCTTCTTTTCTCCAGTACAAGTGGTATACTTGTATGGATCTCAACAGCTGATTTGATGTCTCCAGTCGAGATCTCTTCCAGCCAAACAGTTGTCTCTTTCAGACGGACTCTAATGTCAGCAAAATTATTCAACCGGGAATCCCCAGCGAATTTTCCACATGGTTTTCTTACGAAGTTTCCCCAGCGAAGTTTATTCACTCCCCAAGTGAATCCCCTTCAGAAAGGATTACTACAACATTATTCTTGGTATTTTCAAAGATGTCTTTCAGACAAGAATCTTCTCAAAGAAATTCTACCGGCAAGTGAATTCCAATCCTCCGAAATGCTCGTAAAATTACAAAGAAACTTCGGTGCTTTATTTCCCAGAAGTCATCAACTACTCAACACATGAATATCCATCCGGATGTTTATTCAATCTCAAGATATTTCTCCAACTCGACGCTGATCTACATATCCACTTGCCGCAACGCATTGTCCATACAATGTCGCAGAAATGAAGCTCATTTACCTTGGAAGTTTTTCAACATTGAACTGATTCTTCTATCAACGGTAAAGCTATCTCGCATACAATTGAAGATCTTGTCAACTCGTGGTTGTTCAACATGTCCGTACATGTTCAAGAAGATCTCTCATCGTAAATGTCGGAAACAAGATTTACCGACTTCATAAACATCTATATCACGCGATATGCTAGATATTATTATGTTTATCCCCGAGAATTGTATTCTTGGGTGCGCATCGATTTTGTTCGCTGGTAACTCGGTTACACGGTCAAAGACATTCAAGATGCCATGGCTCCTCGCACCTTCGTGCACCAACAATTCCGATATTGTTCTAGCCATATATTCAGAGAACTCTTTGTTAAGTTCTCAATCATGTCAATCAGAGAACTCTTTGTTAAGTTCTCAATCATGTCAATCAGAGAACTCTTTGTTAAGTTCTCAATCATGTTATTTCAATTTTGTTTAAGGTCTCCAGGTAGTCCTTAGTTCAGAGAACTCTTTGTTAAGTTCTCAATCATGTCAATCAGAGAACTCTTTGTTAAGTTCTCAATCATGTCATTTCAATTTTGTTTAAGGTCTCCAGGTAGTCCTTAGTTCAGAGAACTCTTTGTTAAGTTCTCAATCATGTCCTTTCAATTTTGTTTAAGGTCTCCAGGTAGTCCTTAGTTCAGAGAACTCTTTGTTAAGTTCTCAATCTTGTCAATTAGAGAACTCTTTGTTAAGTTCTCAATCATGTCGTTTCAATTTTGTTTAAGGTCTCCAGGTAGTCCTTAGTTCAGAGAAATCTTTGTTAAGTTCTCAACCATGTCATTTCAATTTTGTTTAAGGTCTCCAGGTAGTCCTTAGTTCAGAGAACTCTTTGTTAAGTTCTCAGTCTTGTTATTCAGAGAACTCTTTGTTAAGTTCTCAACCATGTCATTTTTTCAATTTTGTTTAAGGTCTCCAGGTAGTCCCTAGTTCAGAGAACTCTTTGTTAAGTTCTCAGTCACGTCAAATTTTTCAGTATATTGTTTCGCTTGAGAAGTTCGTCTCCCTTCTCATAGCATTTTCGCTAAATTTGTTGTCAAAGCCATTTCGGTTACACAATTATCCCCAGTGTTGTTAAAATCTCCTAGTAATTGTACAAGCATTCCGTTGATGCTTAGCAAGTTTTCTCTTCAAGTGTTGTTTCTGGCTCCGTAGCCAAGATATGTTATCTGCTTTTATGGCATTGGTTTCCGCGTCGGGCAAATTTTGGTTCTCTAGTATTCAATCCTCTTCCACCTTGAACGTTCGAAAGTTGTCAATCTTTCTCACTTATCAGGTTTAAGATGATTGAATAGGGGCAACTGTCGCACCCCAAAATTTACCCTCCTTTCCATAATCTCTTTTGGAATATTTGTTCATGTTCCTTTCTCTGTGTCCGCCAAAATTATTTGAAACAAGTAATTCGTCAAGACCAATCTTGTACATCCAAGCTTATATCAATTACAAGATACAAGGATTGTGGTTGGTGCAAATCCATCCGATTCCAACACAATTGCAAATTCCTAAAGCCCAAAAGGAAGTTCAAGTTCTCGAGCCAATTGGAATGTTGGTTTATGATTTAGCAAGTGGATCACGAGTTGGAGTTCAAAGGAAATTTTGAATTCTATTTGTGAAACAAGGCGAGATAGGATTATTGAATTTTTACAGCGACTCAAACGTTCAAATTGTTAAATTCAAAGTCTAAGTCCTAAGCTTGCACCAACATTGGCAAGTTGAATTTTGAACACCGTTCAAATGCGGATCTTGTTCGAGTATTCTAAAATACGTTACAAATTCATTCAAGGATTCCTACAAGTTTGGAACGGTTATGTTACACGCTATATAAAGTACGACATTTGCAAGCACTCAATTCAAAAATAATCCAAGATTTATTACAAACAATAATAGAATTACTCCATATCTATTCAAACTCAAATGTTTACATTGATATCAATTCCAAACTACAAGATTTGTTACAAATTCATAGTGTTTCAAGTCCTAAAACTATTACCGACATTGGCAATTTGAATTTCGAATTTCATTCATTTAAACTTTATGTCACGAAGGTTACAAAAAAAGAGGAATTGTTACAAGCATGTTCTTAACTTTCAAGGTTCTACAAAAGAGAGTCCTTAATCCTAAAACTATTCTAAAGTCTTCCTGGCCAAACTTTCAATTCTTCGTATCTTGTTCCATGTTTCTCTTGCCTTCTCCATCTTCTCAAAGCTTCCTTCTAAGCTTCATGCTATTGCCCGATCCATCTTCTCCTTGTCTTGTCATCCTCATCATCATTACATGAAAATCAAACAAAGAACACAAGTTAGAAGCATAAACATTTCAAAAAAGCAAGAAATTGTCAAAGATTATTCTTTTGGTCGAAACATCATCATTAGGCATTTAGGCGGGAATCAGGTTTTGTCGATAAGCCTCAGAATCTCGTTTGAAGATTAATCATCGGCGGAAACACTTGTTCGCAAATCACGGGCTGACCCGGTTCACGAACAAGCACGTAACGGGCTGCAAGAGAAAGAAGCGACAGTTTAATACAACGGGCAGCAGAGCATACATCGATCACAAAGAACAATTCCCACAACAAGGCATACTTTTCCAAAGAAGGCAACAAGTAGTATATATCGCCGTAACAAAGATAATCCATCAACATAGGCAACAAGATGGTTATCAGCATGATTTAGCAGTCACAGAAGAGGTAAGATAAACCCTACAAGTAACATACAGTAGCAGCAACATAGAAAGGGAAAAGAGTGGATCCAAAGTCATATTTTCACCAAGGGTGAAAAAGGGTAAAAACCAGTTGATGATAGCAACAGAGGGATACCAAGCTGAGAAAAGGTGTACAAATTGCAGCATCAGTTTCCAAGAAACATAGCAAAAGGATACAATATCTGTTCTATCGGCACATACAAAAGTAAGAAAAAGATCTGTTATTTCAACAAGCCAAAGATATAGCATAAGCACCGCTAAAGTCGAGCATATAGCAGAAGGTAGAAAGCATGGTCATAACTAATATTACAAGCAACATGGACAGGCTGAAGGTCAAGGCAATACCTGTTCAGAGATAATAAGAGGGACAGAACCAAAAAATTAAAGAGGGGAAGAAGAATCAAAAATATAACCAACCATTCAAAACCAAGGATCTGTTCTAACCAGTAAAATTTTTTCCAAACCAAACCCAGAAAAACACCAAAGGTAGTATCCATCCTTATCAAAAACCAAGAGAGACAGTTCATTATTTTTTCCAGAAAAACTCACACAGTTCACAAAGCCAAAACCAAACACAAAACGAAAACGCAGAACAAACAGCAAGCATTCATCATTTCCCCTAACCTAACACCTTCAGAAATCGTTTTTTTTCAGAAATTCATATTCTGAAGAAAATTGAGAAAGAAGAAGAGTTCCAGAAAAATAATACCGGGTTTCGACGAGAAGGTTGCGACCGATGTCACCGTCCTCCACGTTTTTTCCTTCTTTTTCCGCATTACACCGTCACTGTCACCAAATAAGGCTAGGGTTTCAAAACCCCTTCCAGTTTCCCAACGACCTGTTCCAAACGCAGAAAACGAAGTCAGAAATCAACATGCAAACCATCGCGACAGCGTGAGAGAGAAGAGAGATTTCGATTCCGTTGAGACAGCGAGCGGCGACGGCGTGGAATGGATGGGGAATCGCGAGCGGCGCCGGTGATCGCGGCGAGAAAGAGAGAACCAGATCGCGGCGACGGCAAGAGGAACAGAATCGCGGCCATGGCGAATGAGAGACAGATCGGAATCGAGGCCAAACGAAAGAGATGAGAGTGAGCGTTTTCCGGTGAGGGTTTGCGCGAGAAAGATGAGAGTGAGCTTTTTCCGGTGAGGGTTTGCGCGAGAGAAGATGAGAGTGAAAGGTGAGAACACGGGTGAGTGAGAGAGAGAAGAGAGCAAGTTTGATTTCCTTTTCGCCCTTTCAAAAACTAAAAAATATATTTTGTTTCCAATCTTTTTTTTAAAAATTACAAATGTAATATAAAATAAATTTTATTTTATTTTCCTATTAAATCTGGTGGTGACAAGTGTCACCACCTTGTTTTTTAGATGATAAAATAAAAATCTGTTTTATTATTATTTTTGTTATTGTTAAATAATTTTACTAAATAGGTGTAGTATTAAGCAAATGTACGTGGTGTAATATTATCATATGAACCATTGGAGTATTTTTCGAAGAAGAAGGATCCAACACACCCAAATCGCCGGCAGTACGATGAAATTTTGCGAGTCGGTCAAAGATCAGATGGATTTCTCTTCGCACCATCCCGAATCACGGCATTCCAGGCTATTTCTGAACTTTCTATTTCAATTAATTATTTTGTCGTAAATAATATTTTGTTGCGATGTACTAAATAATTATTGGATTTGATAGTTTGTGTTTGATGATTTATCGATTAAACTATTAGCCGATTTTTCATCAAACAGAAAAAATCATCTCTAATAATTATTTAAATTTCCGATTGTATTGTATGGTATTTTGTCTGTTTATTTACTCGTTCAGTATTTATTCACCATTGTACACTCTGCACACAAACCAAAATTAAAATCAATTCGATTCTGCTTTGATTGACTCATACGTCAAGTTCCTAAAGGGTCTCATAGTTGGGGATGGGCATGGCCGTCCTCACAAGATCGGTTAAAGCCCTTGTTGCTTTAATCGATCATAACCCGAAACAATATTGGTCTATATACCAATCACCATGCACCAGGGTCTCATGGTTGGGGATAGGAGCACCTATCCTCACGAGGTTAATTAAGTCCATATACTTGATTAATCATAACCCGCTTCCATTTTCTCTCAGCACGCGCATCAGACTGCTTTCATAATTTAATGTTCTAAACCTCGATCCAACATCGAGTTGCTTTTCAAAACAATTTCATAAATACTCTACTTCTCCCTCCTCCCAAACATATGGTAGTCAGTCCAGTATCGACCCTCGACCGTATGTTTGGTGTCTTAATTGAATTAATCAACGTGAACCATGTTTCACTTCACCTTTTCTCAAACAAAAGCTTTTGGGTAGAAAAAGATGATTCGGATGTTTCTGTCCACTCATCCGAGTAATTGGGGCGTTAGCCGCTGAACGCTATGGTCCAATACTTGTCTCCCACATAAAAACAACTCAACTCACTCAAACTCCTTTTATCGCTCATACGCGATCATTAAAACTCTTTTCAGATAAAGAGGGTGCAATAGTCGTTTCTAATGCGAACGAGGACTTAAGCTTTTCAAACAAACAAAACAAGTCCTAGTTCAAAGCATTTGAAACGTCTAAACGCACGATTTTTCAGATAAAATCAATGCAACCAACTAAAGCCTTTTTAAGAGGAACTACAGAGTTTTGACTTTCCCATTGCACAAGGGAATATGTAGGCACACGGTTCTGAAACCGTGCCAAACTCAAAATAATAATAATCAAATCTCATTTCTTTATAACTTAGAGATTAGCGAATATACACACACACGTAGAACTAAATGGGTCCCATCGAGTACGATGGATGTAAGGGGTGCTAATACCTTCCCCTTACATAACCGACTCCCGATTCCAATTTTTGGTCGTAGACCGTCTTATCCGTTTGTTTGAGGGTTTTATCTATATTTTCCCTTTCCTTTTGGAATAAATAAAATTAGGTGGCGATTTCACTAGTTTTCGAGAATTAAAAGATTTTTGAAAATCGAGTTGCTTCACTGATATTTTATACATTGTTTGTCTCTGTGCTAGATTCCAATCAGATCCTAGAGAGACTCACTTAATTGTTGTTAAGCGAATTCTCAAGTATCTGAAAGGTACTGCTAATCTTGGTCTGTGTTACAAAAAATCTAGAGAATACAAACTTGTAGGATATTGTGATGTTGACATTGCTTAAGACAGAATAGAAAGGAAAAACACTTCTGGAAGCTGCCAATTTCTAGGAGAAAATCTAATATCTTGGTCCAGCAAAAGACAATCCACTATTGCACTATCAACTACAGAAGCAGAATATATAGCTGCAAAGCTGGATGCAGTACTCAGATGCTCTAGATGAAAAGTCAGCTTTAGGACTTTCAGATATTCGAGAGTAACATTCCTATCCTCTGTGATAACACTTCTTCTATTTTCTTATCTAAAAATACTATTTTACATTCTAGATCTAAGCACATAGAAATTAAACATCATTTCATTAGGGACTATATTCAGAAGGGGGTTCTTTCCTTAAAATTTATTGATACTGACCATCAATGGGCTGATATTTTACAAAACCCCTTGCTAAAGATAGGTTCAATTTCATTCTGAAACATCTCAGTGTGGAATTATCCCCAGAATGAAAAACTTAATTTTATATGTTCAACTCTTAGAATACTATTTTCTGTGAACTTCTGATCACTTGTCCTTCAGAAGTGAGAAGGGTAAATGAATCAGAAATCTATCAGAAGATATGAAAGATGAGATAAAAGCATATAGTTCACCAGAACAACACCTGTCAATCTTAATCGTTAAAGTCACTCTCAGAATATGAACACATGTTCAAATTCTGATAGAGTGAAACGCTTGAGTTGCTACATTGAGGCACTGGTCACATTGGTAACTGTTCAATATATTTTCACGCCATCTCTCTTGTCAGAAATCATTATGTTTCTTAATCATCATTGTTTTTCTTTGCACTAAAACAAAATAATTGCATGTTTTCAAGAAATTTTATATACTCAGCCTTTAACTTTTTTTCAAAATCATAGTTTTCAAATCATTTGCAGTCCTCTCTCTCTTTTGAAAATTCTTATTTTCAAATTTTCTCTTCTTCTATTCACATTCAACAAATTCTCATTTTCTGCAGATTTCTTTTTGTACTCTGTTTTGCTCCCTTCATACAATTATCTTCTATTTTTCAACCTTTAATTAGCTTTCAACCTTCAATTATCTTCTGTTTTGCCCTATTATTATTATATTCTTTTCTTTTTGATTTATGACAAAAAGGGGGAGAACGTAAGATATTTTGAACATCATAGTTACTGATAGACTAAGTCTCGAACATTCTGATATCATCTTTGATTTCATTTCTGTCTAAAGCTTAAAATAGGAACTATCAATTCTGGAAATCAACTTAGAACCTTCATCATACTCTGGACGAAACTCTTCAGGGAATTACAATGTCTCTAAATTTATATGAATATTAAATTCAGAGGGAGACCTCTCTTTGTCAAAATATTTATGTTTTGTCATCATCAAAAAGGGGGAGATTGTTAGAACATAGTTTGGTTCTACACCTATCTTAGAAGTGTTGATGATAACAAGTACTGTTGATGACAATTATGTTCTGACCCTGATAAATAAATATTTTGTATGAAATATTGTTGTCTCTTAATTTTGTTAAATAAAGTATGCAGATGAAGTTCTGAACTTGAAAGGAAAAGAAGAACAGGTTATGGTTCTGATTGTAGAAGAAAATTCTGATCTATACAGAAGTTCTGATACAATGGATATATGTCAGAAGATTCATTCATGATCTGAAGTTTAATTTCACGTTCTAAAGAGAAGTTCTGATGAACTTCTAAAAGCACAAAAGGTTGCACCAAACTTTGAGTAAAACCTTGTCCACTGATCCAAAAACCTTAAAGCTCTGCTACATCATCTTCTGATCAAGACATCAAGGATTCAAGTCAAACTTCTGAAAGCACCATGCTGCTCTACAAAGTCTGATACCTATGTTCTGGTTGCTTTGTTCTGATACGTTTCTAGTTATTAAACAAAGATTTGAAGCAACGGCTGATTTCCAATAGGATCTCGTTTTTATGGAAATAAAAATTATGTCCAAATATCATCATTCCATATATAGATTATATGTCTCCAACGGATAAGTTTTCTTGACGCCTATATAAATATCCATCCATGAAGAGAATAATAATGAAGAACTCCTGCGCGTACAACAAAAAGAGAAATCTTAAAGAAATCGTTCATATTCTCTAGTTCATAAGTGCTTGTAATATTATGTAAAAATCACAGTTGTGATATAGCTTTTTAGAAGCATCGTAAAACACACAGTTTTGTAATTGATTATAAAGTTGAAATTCCTTGAGAAACCAAGTTATGATTGATCTTGAGAAGACTAAGACAGTTGTCTTAGTGAGTTGTAATCAAGTTCTGATTAGTGAATTAAGACCTCGTTGAGAGAGGCAAATCACCTTGACGGGTGGACTATAGTAGTTTGAGTTCAAACGAACCAGGATAAAAGTAACCTTGTCAAATTACTTTAATTTCAAATCCCCAATTCAAACCCCCTTCTTGTGTTTTTCAACCTTCATAGTGTTCTTGTTTCTACTCTAACTGCATCTTGCTCCCACAGTAGACGGAATTCTCCAGTTCATCCATTTAAGTCTTTGTTCTCCTATACACATACTTCCTCGCCAATAGTATTTGAGGCAGGAGAAGTATTTGGTACCCAGCCGAGAGCAGATGTCACACAGCCAACACCTCGGGCCCAGACATCTCAGGTGTAACATCCTTCTAAACCCCTACGAATATAATAATTAAATAAACATCAACATACACGTCATTGCTCTGTAACTTGGGCTTTTCAATATTCATAACTCATTCACTATGCAACAAAATTCACGGTTCAAAACTTCTTTATTAAACATATCACCAATACTTCATCTTCATGGTTCATAATTCACAACCACTTAACTACCATGAAAGGTAGTTTAAAATATCAAATAAAACAAATAACATAAACAAAAATCAAACATTCCCGACCCTAATGTTACATATTAGAGCAAGATCTGCTAAATTCAACGGAATGAATATAACATACTCCGACCTATCTTCTAAGCTCCTGCGGACTACTCCTAATCACCTGTATGTTACCCATGTGGAGGAAACATTCAAGCATAAAGGGTGAGTGATCATATGCATTACAAAATATATAAGGAATAGAAATATTAGTTCAAATATAACATTATCATAGCATCAAGATCAAACAACATTATTAACACATCATCAATTCACACAACATATACATCATCGTTTAGCCAACATTTATGCAATGCCACATAATATGTAGTGCAATAACATAGACTTATACATGTGGTACCAATTCGTTTTGATGGGCACTGGGATATTACCCTCCAAATCTCCCCACCATATGATAGATTCTCTCTTGAAATTGGAGCACAACATCAACACACTCAATCCACACAATGGGATAGAGGCCAACATTAGACTATCGTCCTCAACATCACTGGACTTGCATCAACATCAACACTGGACTTTCATCCTAACAATGCTATGAATGTATGATGCATAATTCAACATAATTATTTACGACCACCTCTAGTCAAGTGCATCATCATTCACCAATTCAGCAACAACATTTATAACGTATATACATACATCAACATAATAACATCAATATAGAAGACACATCGTAATCTCAACATATTGTCATCACAATATCAACAATTCATCATAGTCACGTATATCATTATAGTATACCTCTGTAATACGGTGAACTAACTTTGAGAATTTGTTTTGCTTTTTATCGCAAATGTTGCGGATAGCAAGAGTCACCATCGACTTTTCTTTTATCCAATTAAGGGAAGGTGAAAAGAACAGGAAAAGACCTTCGTTAGATTCTGAGTAAGGGAGAAGGTTATGAAAAGGGAAGGTATTAGCACCCCTTTCCATCCGTAGTTATCTACGGGCTCTTAGTTGCTTCTAGCTCATTTTTAAAAGTGCTTTCTGTGTGTTTGACAAAAATGTTTTGAAAAGGCATTTCGCTTTGACTTTGTAATGATTCATGTAGGAATGTATACAAAGTGTTCGGAAATGTTTCGTTTTGAAAAGAGTTTGAACTTTGACAAAAGTGTGTGGTGTGAAAAGTATTTTGTTTGAGCATGCAACTGAAAGTCTTATTACCTACTCAGAATGGTCGTTTTCGTGTTGTTTTAGTTTCCTTTAGAATAGCGCTATCCATACCATTTAGTTGGTAGGTAACCTTATTCGTTGGATGTAAAAGGGACATTCGAAGGGACATCGGATGGTCATAGAAGGTAACTTGTAGGAAGTATCCTAGCACATTCGAAGGGACGATCATCACTTTTCGTAGGCAACAATCGAGGGACGAGATCATGTTTTCGTAGGCAACATCGTGGGTCTATGATCTTTTTATCGAAGGGACTATGATGATATGTTTGTAGGCAACCGTGCTAGGATACCTCTACGTTCGAGGGACTTGACCATTTAATCGAAAGGCAACGAGAGAGAAATACCCTAAGGGGTGCATGTGTGAAAAGAGTGTGTTAAATTTAGGTATTTTATCTTGGAAATTAGAAGTGATCTACGTCCGTTTTTATCTTGCCATACACGCCTAATTACTAGCAGTTTATAGGGTGCAGAAAATAAATTGCGGAAAGTAAAGTGCGGAAAATAAAGTCCTACGCTATTACATGGCTTTGGGGCAGTTACATAATAGGAGTGCAGAAAGTAAAAGTCCTAATTAAACTATTACATCCCATGAGCAATTACATAATATTGAAAAGAAAAGCGAGAAAAATAGTCCGAAACGTTACAACCTGTGAGCAGATACATAATCGGAAAATATAAGAAACTCGCCTAAGAGAAAAAAGGGTTAGTAAAAATAAGATTTTTGAATGAGGAAAAATGTTTTAGGTTAGTCATGCTGATTAGATGATATAGAAATTTTTTGGGAATTTTCTGGATCGATTTTGATAATTAAAAGCAATTAAAAAGTCAATTTAATGGTTAATTAACAATTAATTAAAATATGCATGCAAAAATATTAATTTTAATGTCAAAAATTAAATAAACATTTTTCTAATTAAAATGCAAAAGGAAAATATTTTTGGTGATTTTTAAATGCAAGAGAAAAATATTTAAAGATAAATTAAATTGAATGGAAAATATTAACAGAAAAACAAGAAAATATGTTAGTTTTCAGAATTGTAAAAAAGAGAAAGTGGGAAGCCAGGGATCGAACCCCTGACCTCCAGGGTATACCACCACACACGTTGCCAACTGCGCCAAGGCGCCTTGGTGTTAGGAATCTGCAAGCAATGCATTATAAGCGTAAACGTGTCATATTTTGGATTTTTCAAAACATAGTCAAACGCGTGGGCCCGGGTTGTATGGATGAGCAAATCAGGATGCAAGTAAACGCCACGCAAGCCTCGCCGGGGTCAGCAAAGTCAACGACGCCGGAGCCCTAGCTCCGGTCGTCTTCTCCGGCGACCTGAATCCTGGAACTTGCAAAATACTAAAAATTAAAGCTTAAGATTAAGGCTACCCCCCCTAAATCGGGGTCTGCGAATTCAATGGTGCCCTTAGTTTTGGCTGAAAGTCCTTGGATTATGAGTTTCGAAGCAAACAGTCCTTGGAGCCCTAACAATGGTAATACGCGATTTCTACGTGCAAGCTTACATGTAATGATTCAAACACACTCTAATGGATGCCCTGAGTTCAAACAAGCAAACAAAAACAGTTAACAATGCATGAATTGTAAAAATCGAATTTGAAAGTTTTACCAAACCGGTGCTATGCGTTTTTCGTGTTCTGGGCAGCCTTGGCTTTGTGTGAGGGTATGGATCGAACTCTGGGATGCTCAGGAACACAATGGAATGCTTGGTTTTGATTGAAACTTGCTGGAAAGTGGACTACCAATTTTGCAACTTTGAGAGTCTTTTTGAGAAAATAGGGTTGCTTCAAGAGGCTAGGGTTTCGTCCTTGGTCTTTGTGAATGCATTAGGTATTTATAGAGCAAGAGTTTGAAGCAAAAAGAATGAAAAAAGATGTGGCTTTTAATGCAAAAATATTTTCTCTTCAATTTTAATCAAATCTTTCCAAAATTTGATTTTCTCTTCCTTGTATGATCTTGCACGAATTTGGCATGTCTTGTGGGCTTCCTTGGTCCTCAAGTTTGATAGAAATCCAACCCAACTTGATTTCCAACTTGTTTTCATATTTTATTTTATTTAAATTTGAATTAAATGCTTTTAAATTCAAAAATTAAAAAAAATAGAAAGAGGTCGTGGCAAGGCATCAAGAGGTCATAAATAATATTATGATCAAGTTTGGATCATAAACTTATAGGCCCATTTGGAAAAAAATTGGATTTTGTCAAATATTTTCCTTTGTGCAATTCTTCAAAAATGCCCAACTTGTGCAAGGTGTATCTTGCTCAATTTTTAATATTTTTGAGTGTTCTTAGACTTTTTAGAAAGCTATAGATGTCCTCTAAACAACCTCTTTGATTTCATCTCAATTGGAGTTTCTATGCTCAATAACACTTCTTTACAAAACGTTGACTTTTTGTTGACTTTGAAAAGGACTTGTAATGTTTTGATCCATATCTTCAAAATGAAGCATTTTCTGACCATGCTTGTGAGACATGAAGTTATAGAGAATTGAATTTTCTTCAAATTGAGAGGTGGTGGAAAAATTTCTGATAAAGTATGAGAAAGGTATGCTCAGTCAAAGTTCAGTTGACTTTTCTTTGGAAAACCCTAATTTGGAAAGTTTGACTTTTGATCAAATCTTGAGTTTTCTTGATGAATCATGATCAACCCTTGATCAAATGATGAATGTTACTTCAAAATATGGATGTTGACCAAAAATCATGAAGTATGACTGTATGTTGACCACAATTGACTTTTTGTCTAATACAATTGATTTTCAACCATTTGAGCAATTGTCTGAGGAAACTTGACTTGTAAGGCTTGAAACTTGACATGGAGATTCTTTGAAGCATATGAGGAGGCATGATGACCATAGGAGATGTTGAAAGTCCATCTTGATCTGAGGATAGCCAAACCCTGGTTTGGGTTGATTGCTTAGGAGAGGGCTTATCTGATCAACCCTTGTGAAATCCTTGAGTATGGATGTATGAAATGTTTGGAGAAGTAGGAGGGAAAATTTTGGGGTATGACAACCTCTTAAGGATATAAGCCTATCTTAGCATAGGTACTGAAATTATACTTCTTCTTTCTTATTTTATTTCATCCATGCTTAGTTCATTGCTTTATCTATCCAACACTTTGAAAGGTGCCTAAAATATAGTTCTAAAACTCAAGTTATGGCTATTTAAAAAATAATGTTGTTGTCCATCACATGAGGCTCGCATGGAGGTGTGGGAGAGACAACACCATCACTCCTTACTAGCATCAATTGCCTGACGAAGATCCTCGCTCGCCTGGTGATGCACCCCCGCTCCTACATTGCTCGACGACGCTCGAGTGAGGCATCTTACCCCATACAAAATATAAAAAAAAAAGTGGATGGAGTTCTTTAAGTTTGTAACAGGTTGGTTCTTTAAGTTTTTTCTATAACAATTGTGTCCTAAGGTTATCAAATATGTGCACCTTTACCCTTTTTTAACAGAGAAAATGCTAATTATGGGTGCAATTATTTTGAGTGGTATGAAAATGATGAAGTGTAATAAAAAATACAACAATCAATATTTTTAAATATTCAAAATGTGATAAAAAAGAGGTAGAAATCACCCTAAAAGGCAAGTTCTTACATAAAAAACTTAAATGACCAACCTGTTACAAATAAATAACTTAAAGGTCCCCTAATATAATTTTACCTTAATTATATTATAAGACAAGTTTAAAAAAATTTGATCTACATAAATCATGTTAGTGCGTGAGGAACTTTTAATGAGGAGAGAAAGAGAGATTAATAAGAAAATAAGGATTATATTATTCACTTGAATTATGTTGTACAAAATAAGGATACAAACTATGAATAATAGAATCCAAGCATCAACAATTCCAACATTTCCCAGTTCCAACATTTCAAACTCCTTCATCAACAACTCTTTAAACTTTGAGAAGTTCTCCAAGATATTTACAATTACTAGTAATTCATCGACATACAAGCAGATGATTGTTATATCTTGTGCTACAATCTGAATATAGACACCATACATTTGACAAATCCCAATTTGATTAGCATGAGGGGTAAGTAAGAGACATCGCTTGGAGTTTATGCATATTTGTATAAACCCTCGAATCCCTAAATATTACCCACAACTCAATCCAATTTCTTGAGTCTTCCCCCGATATTCCTTAACTAGCGGGGAAGTCATCCATTTGGTGTTTAGCAAGAACATTTAGCACCCACCGTGGGGCCTGGTAAAACTTTCACAGTCCGCATTATCCAAATTTTTTTTAGCAATGTCTTCTGAAGACGATCCTCCAGGCATGGCACAACTATTAACCATGATTGAGGATCTTTGGCAATAGAATGATACGTTGTAGGATAACATTCAGATCTTTCAAATGAAGAGCCAGGTCAGGGGCTCGAGCTTTTGGAGCCTTGAAAGTTATCCCAAGATATTTGGGATGATTTGGTTCCAGAAAACTTCATACCCCCTACATTTGCAACGTACGACGGAAAAACAGATCCTCACGAGCACATTATTATTGTCAACAATATGATGGCAATAATCGGGGCTAACGGTTCGCTAAAATGAAAGCTTATGGCCAACACCTTCAAGGATTCGGCATTGAGGTGGTATATGAGCCTTCCTCGGCACTCTGTTATTGACTAACAAATTTCACAAAGAAGATGGTCCAATAGCTCTCGACACACTGGCATCGAATTGTGCCGACAACAACATTGTTTAATGTTTTTTAGCTCCAATTAGAATCCCCGAGATATTACATGGCTCGATTTAGCGAAAAAACCATAATGGTGTCTCAGCCCAATCAGGAGATCTTTGTGGCAGCCTTCCAACATGGTCTCTAGGCTGGCCAATTTAATGAGTCACTGGCCTAGAAACTGGATGCTACCATGGATGAGATAATCACTAGGGTTGAATGCTATGTGTAGAAAGAAGATAGTAATATGGAGAAGAGGACTAGAGACGATGGAGAAAAAAGGCGGAGCCTGGGAAGAATCTTCTGGTCGAAAAAACAGCAAACCACATCTCATCATGGTGACCTCTTGTTTCAGACGAAGATCTCACTCCTCTAAATGCCAAAAGAGAAGACATATGGAAGGATGTCAACTATCTCAACTTACTGCCTAGACATTGGCATCCATGTGGTGTGAATGTAATCTTAGGTGAAGACTTCGAGGCTTGGTATGCATATCACTGGATTCAGAGACACCACACGAAGGACTGTCAACAACTGAAATAGGAAATCAAAAATCTGATCCAAAGAGGAAAGTTATTATCTTATGTCATAGGTAATGTTGAGCCGACCGGAAAACAGAAACCTTCCAGTGGTAAAGGTAGCTCGGCAAGCCCTTCTAAGATGAAAGGAAAAGCAACTAAAGAAGCTTAAGAAGCACGGATGACCTGGCATACGCTTAACACAATATCTAGAGGTTTTTATGGAGGCGATTCCACCGGCTCAGCATGAAAGAGGTGTGCCCAGAATATGGCGCATGTGGCTCGGGTGGAATGGACAGATAAAAATAAAGATCCCAGAGTTGTCGCGTTCTCCCAGAAGGACGCATAAGGAGTTTTACCGCATGAGAACAGTCACATGGTCATCAAAGTTGAGATTAGGGATTGAAGTGTTAAGTAGGTGCTAGTCGATCCCGGAATCTCGACCGACAGTATATATTGGGAAGATTTCAAAGGAATGAACTTTGACTCAAAGGAGTTACTACCATTCAATGGGAACTTAGTCGGCTTCTCGGTAGAATGTGTGCGGGTGCTCGGGCATCTTTCAAAATTTATAAACTACATCATTCAATCACTATTATAAGAAACAAAAACATATTTTGGTTCATTGAACAATTTATTATTCTAGTCATTATTATATATCAGATAGATCAATTGTTCAATGAACCAAAAAAGTTTTTTGTTGCTTATAATATCGACTATAAGGTGTAAATTGTTTTGTTTAACAAGGTTGCGACAATTGACAAAACATATCATTTCACCAAGTGTTGAAACTCTTTACTAAGTATTGCGACCCTTGTACACACATGTTCACCAAATATTGCAATTCTTTACCGAGTATTGCAACCCTTGACAAAAGACATTCTTTTAAAAAGTGTTTCAACTCTTTAATAAGTATTGCAACTCTTTACTCACTTGCAAAAACTCAACCTCCAATAGTCAACATTATTACATAATGTTGCACAAACACTCAAACTAATAGTTTATTGTTACCCACTGAATCTAAAGTTAATGTTTTCGTAACTTTATATTGGGTTGCTACCATTGTTGAAAAATATTACTCAAGGAACTTTAGCGTCATACCTATTGAGATAGTGTTGACTACGTCTCTATCCAGTGGTTTAGTAAATGTATTAGCTAAGTGAAATGATTTCATCCTTAATCAATTTTCTCACGTAGAAATGTATAAGACCTATGTACCTATACTTTATGTTATACACTTTGTTGTATGCTATGGATAAAGTTGCTTGACTATCACAATGTATCAACACATTTGAAACATTATATTTAGCCAATGAAACTTCCAACAAAAGGTATCTCAACCATTCAGCTTCTTGACCAACGAAAGCAAGAGCCACGAATTATGCTTCCATGGTTGAGAAAGTGATATATGTTTGTTTCTTCCTCTTCCAATAAATTACACCCTAACTAGTTTAAATATCCATCCAATTTTAAATTTATGATCTCAAACACTCGATATCCAACTCTCCTCGGCATATCCTTTTAATATGGAAGGAAATATACTATAACGAAGGCTAAGATTTTTGGTTTTCAATAGATAACTGAAAATCCTTGTGATGACCTTTCAATGTTCACCATTTGAATTGCTAGTAAATCTACTCATTTTACTAATTGTAAATGCTATGTCGAGTCTTTTAGTAAGGAATAAAATTAATGTTATTAACAAAATTCTCAAGGTCATTAAGATTCATGAAGGAATTCAAAAGAAGAAAGCTTAGCAAGAGGAGATTCAGATGATGTACCTTTGCTATTGATGGATTCTAAATATAATGGTGTATATTTGATAGCTTGGTGGTATATGAACATTGGCTGCTCAAGTCACTTAACTTAAAACAATCAATGGCTGATTAATTTTGACTATAAAAAGAAGACAAAGATCATATGTACTGATAATAAATACCTAAATATTGATGTTATGGAAAATGTTAAAGTCGAAGTGAAGAATTGTAAAACTATTATGATCAAGGATATTTGTTATATTCTTGACATAAAGAGAAATCAGATGAGTACATGTCATCTCATTGAGAAAGGTTTCTAATTTACCATAAGGAATAATATCTTTAAGTTGTATGATTATGATTAGAAGTTGATTATGCAATATGAGTAGAGAAACAACATAAACTTCAAGGTTAATAAGAAGACAGTTGAAACCAAATTCCTTAATGTAGAAGGTATTCAAGGTGACTGCAAGATGTGGCATAAGAGATTGAGGCATTTGAACTTCATATGCTTAGGGCATCTAAGTTCTAAGGAGTTGGTACACGAAATTCCTAAGATTGTTAAGCCTGATAAGTCATGAGGGATATGTATGAAAGGAAAAAACCTAGATCTCCATTTGCATCAGAAGTGGCCCCAAGAGCAAAGCATGATTTTAGAGTAGTTCATTTTGATGTATGTAGACCATTTGAAGTACGTTCACTTGGAGTAAACAAATATTTTGTGTTATTAGTGGATGAGTTCATAATAATTACATGGGTAATACTCATCAATTTTGAGCATGAGGTTTTTTAGCGAGTTTCAGAAGTTCAAGGTGAAGGATGAAAAACATAATGGTCAGTAGCTAAAAAGTTTTAGAACTGACAGTGATGGTGAGTACAACTCTGCAGAGTTCAAGAAGTTATATGAGGATAATGGAATTGGGCATAGGGTTATTGCTTCAAACACTTATTAGCATAATGGTCTTGCAAAAAGATGAAATAGAAATTTTCTTGATATGACAAGGAGCATGCTGAAAGAGAATAATCTTCCTCACACCTTATGGGGAGAAGCTATTTCCACTTCAACATATGTGCTCAACAGGTGTCTAACAAAGAAGTTGAAGGAAATGATTCCTTATGAGAAGTAAACTGGAGATAAGCAAACTGTGAGTCATATCAAAGTATTTGGTTTAATTTGTTCCAAATATGTTTCATGTGCTACTAGAAAGAAGTTGGATGATAGAAGTAAAGTAATGTTGTTGACTAGGTACCAAAATACAAATGTGTATAAGCTTTATTATCTAGTCACTAATAACATTGAGTCAGCAAAGACATCATTGTGAAAGAGTTAGAAGTGTGGGATTGAAGCAAATCTCAATCCAACTTTGGTGAAGCATTAATACATGAGTTAACTTCTAAAGATACTTCTGAATCTGAAGTGAATTCTTCCTTAAAAGATGAATCAGAGTTAGAAGATGATTGAATTCGAGTCTGATTATAAAGGAGACTCTAAAGGTGAATCTCATTCAGATCCAGATTCTGATGATGATTTAGAGTATGGTCGTAATCCAGGTTCTGACAGTAATCGTGCCTCTAAAGGTAGTCCATCATCTGATATTGTTCCAGTATATGATGAAGTTCTAAACAATTTTAGATGCCACATAGAATCAGACAAATACCAAGAAGATTTGCAGAGTTTGACATGTTACAAGATATGGAGATATACTCTAAAGGAGAAGTCATTAAGTGTGCCATGTTAGTAGAATCTGAACCAATTAGTACAGAAGAAGCTCTCAAGAATAAAGTATGGTAAAGGCCATGAAGAAGAATTTGAGGCTATAAAGATAAAAGACTTGGGAGTTTTCTGGGCTTCCAAAGGTGAAGAAAGTCATCAGCATTAAATGGGTTTTAAAGATAAAGTTGAAGTTGGATGGATAAATTGGGAAACACAAGGTAAGGTTAGTACCTAGAGGATTTTTACTTAAATTTGGACTATATTACTTTAAAGTGTTCGCACCTATCTAGACATGAAACAGTTAGATTGGTGATTGTTATAGCATCAAATAGGAATTGCCCGCTAATGCATTTAGATATGAAATCTGCATTTTTGAATGGTCAATTACAAGAAGAGGTATATATGTCACAACCTTCTGGATTTATGAAAATAAACAAGGAAGAGATGGTGTGCATGTTACATAAAGAATTGTATGGACTGAAACAAGCTACTAGAGCTTTGAATCTGAAGATTAATTCATTTTCAAACTTTAAGGAGTCAAAAAGTGTGAGATGGAGTATGTCGTTTATATTGAACATACTTATGAAGGCAATATAATTCATGTGTGTATCTATGTTGATGACATATTTCTAATGAGGAGTTGTTAAGATGAGATAGCCAAGTTCAAGAAGGTGTTGATGAATGAGTTTGAGATGATTGATTTGGGAATATAAGGAATATTTTCCATGGATGCGGATTTTGTACTCTAAAAAGGGTATCATTTTGCATCATCTAAAGTATGAACTAGAACTTATGAAGTGATTTGAGTTAACAAATTGCAAGATAGAAATCACACTTGCTCATATGAATCATAAGATGGATTCTAATGTTGAGGGTGATGATGTAGATTCTACATTTTTTATATAGTTGGTTGGCTCATTGAGATATCTTTATAACACCTGACCTGGCATCTATTACGCGGTTGGAATAGTGAGTAGGTTTATAAACAAACCAAAATTGTCACATTACCAAGCTGCTTCCAGGATATTGAGGTACATTAAGGGGACTAGGAAGTATGAAGTGTTACTTCTTTCTAATGTTAAATCTGACTCAGAGCTGATATGCTATTCAGATTTTGATTGTTGTGGAAATAGAGTTGACAGAAGAAGTATTTATGAATAATATTTTCTCAAATATCTGGGAAGTCTCATTTCTTGGTGCTCCAAGAAGTAAATTTTGGTTGCCTTGTAAACTTGTGAAATTGAGTACATTGCATGTGCTTTCTCTGTGTGTCCAGTTGTTTGACTAATAAATTTGTTACATGATCTGAAGATCAAGGTGAACAAGAATTTGAAGCTGATGATAGACAACAAATATGTCATAAGTGTAACACCCATTTCTAAATCCCAAGTAAATATAGAATAAATTAGAGTAAGATAGCATGCATAACATCAAAAGGGTGTCACATGTGCTTACCAAAATCAAATCAAACTACATATACACCTGGTCATAAGTGATGTCACATAGAACATCATTCCAACAGAATGGTTAGAATTCACATCATTATAAAATATATAACAATAAGCAATGTGTACAACATTCATCAAAAGAATTCATCATATTTCATGTATCATCTATACAACATGGCTTGACAATTCTAAGTGCCCAAATAATCCATTACAAGCATTACAAGTATAATAATGCATACAATTAATACACATAGAATAATTACAATCAATGTAACCTCAATTTAATAGTTAAACCAATTATCACATATATCACCATGCAATTCACATCTCAATCCTCAAGGTTTTCACAAGGGTTGACTAGATAAACCCTCTACTAAGCAATCAATCCAAGCTAGGGTTTTGCTATTCTCAAGTCAAGATGGACATCCCATGCTTCAAGTGGTAATCATACCTTATCCTATACTCCAAGGGATCATTATGTCAAGTTCCAAGCCTTACAAGTTCAAATTTCTCATCTAATTGCTCAGATACCTGAAAATCAACTATATTAGACAAAAAGTCAACTGTGGTCAACATACAGTCACACTTCATAATTTTTGGTCAACATCAATATTTTGAAGTGACATTCATCATTTGATCAAGGGTTGATCATGATTCATCAAGAAAAGTCAAGATCTGATCAAAAGTCAAACTTTCCAAATTAGGGCTTCTATAGACAAAAGTCAACAGAACTTTGACCAAGCATAACTTTCACATACTTCATCAGAAATTTCTCCACCACAACTCATTTTGAAGAGAATTCAAATCTCTACAACTTCATGTCTCATAAGCTTGGGCAGAAAATGCTTCATTTGAAGGATATGGATCAAGACATTACAGGTCCTTCTATAAAAGTCAACAAAAGTCATCTTTTTGAAAAGAAGTATCCATGAGCATGGAAACTCCAATGAAGATGAAACCAAAAATGTTGTTTAGAAGATATCTTGAGCTTTCTAAAAAGTCCAAGAACACCCAAAAATGTTGAAAATTGAGCAAGGTACAAATTATGCAAGTTAAGTGTTTTTGAGGAGGTGCATGAAGAAAAATACCTTGCAAAAGCCAAAAATTTCCAAATGGGCCTAAGATTTTATGATTTAAACTTGATCATGAGATTATCCATGACCACTATGCTGCATGCCACGCCCTCTATCTTTTAATTTATTTATTTTTGAATTAAAATAGCTTAAATTCAAATTTAATTAAATAAAATGCAAAAATAAAAGATAAGGCAAGTTGGGTTGGATATTTGCATGGCTTGGGGTCCAAGATAGCTCACTACAAGCTGTCAATTTCGTGCAAGAAGATTGAGGAAGAGATCGATCAAGATTGGAAAGATTTTGTGCAATTTTTCAAATCAAATATTCTCCATTTATGGAGAATATTTTCTCTTAATGCCTTGACCTAATTCCACTCTTCTATAAATACCTAGCATTCTTACAAGACAAGGAGACCTTTTAGACACCCCTTACACGTGCAGCCAGCTTCTCACAAACCCTAGAAATTTCTCACATTTCTTTCAAAGTTGGCAAAATCGTGTTTTGCTTTCCAACCAGTTTCAAGCACTTCCAAGCACTTAAACGTGTTCTTGAGGTATTATAGGGTAGGTACATGTCCAAAACCATGGCCATAACACATTGAATCATGCCATACATATACTTCCGTTTGCATATTTTTCATGAATTTGCATTCTTCTTTTTATTGTGTTTTAATCAAAACTAACAATTCTAACGTGTTCCTGAGGTTCATTAGAGCAGGTTAGACTGATCTAGCAAGTTTTTCATGGTTTAATCATGAAATACCATTGTTAGGGCTCATGAACTGTGAAGCTTCGTATCCATGGTTATAGTCTATTTTAGGGAAAGATAATGCCACCTTTAGGTTCGTAGCATCCTAATTAGTGGATCTAGGTCATTTTGGTTTGCGTTTTCATGCATTTTGCAGGTTTTGATGATTGATGCCAATCAGAGAAGATGACCGGAGCTTCGCTCCGGTGCTTCTGATCCAGAAGCTATTAACCCTTACATATTTACACGTACAAAAGAATGAATGGATGTATCACTGCCCCTGCGGTTCACCTTGTGTGCACTATGTCATTCTTCCTATCAGGTCGTGGGTTCAAATCCCACATTTTGCTCTTTTTCTATTTGCCTTGCAGGTTTCCAGATTTCCAGAAGTCACGCCCTAGAAGCTCCAGCTTCTGGATCCTCTCCCGCGCCAGAAGTGCCAACTTCTGGGCATCCCCAGCACCAGAAGCTCCAGCTTCTGGGCCTCACCAGCATCAGAAGTGCCAACGTCTGAGTCCCCCAGTGCAGAATTCCTCCAGAAGCTCCAGCTTCTGGATAGCCCTAGATGTGAAGTCCCCAGAAGCTCCAGCTTCTGGGCGCCCTAGTTCCAAAGTCTCCAGAAGCTCCAGCTTCTGGACCCTTTCCAGCACCAGAACCCCCAGAAGCTCCAGCTTCTGGGCGCCTCCAACATCAGAAACCCCAGAAGCTCCAGCTTCTGGGTGCCTCCAACAACGAAACTTCCAGAAGCTCCAGCTTCTGGGATAGCTTCTGCCAGAAGCTCTCTTTTGCTTTGTTTTTATATTTTGCTTATTTTCCTTTTTTTTATTAATTAATTTAGGATTAATTAGATAACTTTCACTAATATTTTCTTTTATCTAATTAATTTAGGTTAGTATTCACTAATAATTTTTCTTAATTAATCAACTAAAATGAACTAGATCTAGTTTGTTTTTTCACATAAACTCAAATTTGAAAAAATACCAAAAATATTCGGACTAGTTTTCTTTTCCGCTATCTATTTTTCTTGCATTTTAAATTCTAAAAAGGTTGTATAGGTTGCAAATTTTTTATCATGTAATAGCGTAGGATTTTACTTTCCGCACTTTACTTTCCGCACCTCCTATTATATATCTGCCCCAAAGCCATGTAATAGCGTAGGACCCTTTATATTTCCGCAATTTACTTTCTGCACCTATTAAACTGCTAGTAATTAGGCGTGTATGGCAAGATAAAATCAATCTAGACCACTAATACAAGATAAAATATCTGAAAACAATACACTCTTCTGACACATGCACCCCCTAGGGTATTCTCTCTCGTTGCCTTATAAATGGTCAAATACCTCGAATGTGGGGGTATCTTAGCACAGTTGCCTACGAGATATCATCACAGTCCCTTCGACTTAAAAGATCATAGTCCCTCGATGTTGCCTACGAATACATGATCTCGTCCCTCGGTTGTTCCCTACGAAAAGTGATGGTCGTCCCTACGAATGTGCTAGGATACTCCTACAAGTTGCCTTCTATGACCATTCGATGTCCCTTCGAATGTCCCCTTACATCCAACGAATAGGGTTACTTACCAACTAATGGTATGGATAACGCTATTTTAAAGGAAAGCAAAATAACATGGAAACGACCGTTCTGAGTAGGTAATAAGTCTCTTTTGCTTGCTCAATTCTTTTTTACACGTCACACTTTTCTCAAAACTTTTCCAAAACAAAACATTTCCAAACACTTCGTATACATTCCAACGTGAATCATTACGAAGTCAAAGCCAAATGCCTTTTCAAAAATATTTTCAAACACACACACAAAAAGAAAATTTCAAAGTGAGCTAAAGCAATTAAGAGCCCGTAGGTAACTACGGATGGAAAGGGAGCTAATACCTTCCCTTTTCATAACCAACTCCCTTACTCAGAATCTAACAAAGGTCTTTTCCTGTTATTTTCGCCTTCCCTTAATTGGATAAAAGAAAAGTCGGTGGCGACCTTGCTATCTGCAATATTTGCGATCAAACGCAAAATAAACAAGTCAATTCTCCCACCGTGTTACACACTCCCCATGTATGCATGTGCAAACATAACTAAATATATACAAATTAAGATTATCACCAAACCTTAATCATACTGCATATCACAATAATCCATCAAAATGGATTATCTCTCTATTGCATAAAACATACATTTATCATGTTGTCATTACCAACACTGTAATTATTTAGCATTCACCAAATCACACATATCACCAATAACATTTAGCAACAATACTAACTCATTTTATTCATATTTCACCAATTCATGACATACATATACACATATACATGTCACTTTACACAAATCACATAATGATCCAATCATTCAATGCTAATAAACCTATTTCTATCTTAAAGATTATTGTATTAGCTTCCTAACGATTCGAATGATGCCTAAAACGAAGTTACTATTCAAAATTTATAGTTGTTACATAAATATACCAAAAATTATTGGATGCCACTCGGGTCTGCTCAGGTCGACCCATGCGTCGACTCATACTGAGCCTTTAATCTTATATGCGTTGACTCATGACCTCTATACATTGACGCATTGCTGTTTGACATTGATACCCTACCTCGCAGGTAGGTTCAGGTCAACCGTTCCTCTGTGCGAGTCGACTCATACTGCAAAAGTGTGATTTTTCTACGTTTCTAACTTAAAACCCACACGAATTTCCATCTTCTAAACACCATAAATCACCACAAATTATCATGCTTAACAATTTTAGTAACATCCTATCATTCTAACATGTGAGTACTCATTCTATTCCATCCAACACATTAATTTCTATCAATTTCATAGATTTCTACCCAAACCCTAACATGTAAGATTCTAGATCTAGAAATTGAAATCAACAACACCTATCATGTTCCTACCCATTGCATACATCATATACCCATAACAACATGAATACCCACCCTTACCTCTTAGGTTGAATATTCTACGGTTGCCTCTTATCCCTCTCTTTTCACCCTTGTTCTTCTCTTCTCTTGAACCTTTCTCTTTCTCTTTTGTTTTTCACAAATGAATCTCTAATTCTAGTTTCCTTACTAACTAGTATCATTTAACAAATGATCTTACTTGCACACACCCCCTTATTACTTCTATTCATCATAGTTATGCCCAATAGCTTATTTCTATTATCACAATTAATGACCCAATTACCCAAATAGTCACATAAACACAAAACCATATAATTTAATTAATTACTATATCTCATAATAATTAATTAAAATAATAAAATAAAATAATAAATAATTAAATACTATGAAATAAAATCGGGATGTTACAATAAGCCTTGTCAAGAATTTAGTGTTGCATGGAAGGAGCAAGAACATTGACACGAAGTATCATTTTCTGAGGAATCAAATTTAGAATAGAGTGCTAGAAGTTGTGTACCGTAGCACTCATAAGCAACTTAGAGATGTGCTGACTTAAGTTGTCAAGGCTGAAACACTTTATCCGTTTGAGGGATGAAATTTGTGTTGTAGAGTTTAATTAGCTGAATATGAATTAAGAGATTGTGTTGGAAGTCATTCATATTCAGGAGCTGTTGCTAGAATAAAAAACTTCTGACGCTGTTAGTTAGAAGTTTTTCTACAAGTTGTTTGTCCAGAAGCTACGTGCTTCAAAACCTTGTTCAGCGTAGTTGAGAAGTTGCAAGTTCAGAAGCTTATTCTAAATGTTATTAGCATAGTTAGTTTTACTTACGTGACATAGTTTGCTTAGGTGCTTTTCTTTTATATTTAAACAAATTTGTTTCACTGAAATTATAATTACATTTTCACCGTTGAGATTTTATTATGTTTTTCTCTCTTGACTCTCTTCTTCCATCTTTATCTTTGTCTTCAATCTTGTGCTCCAATAATTTTGTGCTCCAATAAAAGAATCATCTATCATCAAATATAACCAAACAACTCCTAAACAAAACACTCGATCACACATAAACGGTTTAATCGTCTAAATTATACAAACTCCAACACTTTATTTCAGAGATTTTCTCATTAACATATTTCAAACTACTTTTCTTTTAGCACTATTTTTTTATTTGAACATTTAAATGCTAATATTACAGATAATTTCCTCTCTTCCATATCAAAAACGCATTCCAACTTATCAGAATTCAAGTTCATCCAATCTCGATATATTTTTTGGTTCAATTATGAAAGACATCTCACGTGCCTTTACATCTCATCTAGCGCTTGGTCCCTTAAATACACTAATTTATGTATACAATACGATAAATATAAGTCTTTTATTGTTTCAATTCATGGTAGAGTTATTTTGGGTGAAGGTCAATTCATGATAGTTGATTCATCGTTATCAAAAGGTCACATTTTTTCCTTTAATTTTTTTGTCTTTTTTGAAAAGCACTCTTTTCTTGACCTGGCTGCATCAACATGAATGAAAATAGTGTCATCATTGAAATTGACTTCTGACAAGTGGTGTGAATTGTTTTGATTGGTAGAAGTAAAGAATATAAACACCTTCACGTACGTGTATACTATTTACGACGAGTATCAATGGTTATTTGTGTGTCGGTAGATGTCTATTTGCTAATGGTTACTTGTGTGTCGGTAGATGTCTATTTGCTAATTGAGCAAGGTTTTGATCAGTAAAACTAACCGAACTTATGATTGATAATATGAGAGACAATAGTAAAATCCCTACTCTTAGTTGACTCCAAACACTTCAATTATTTATTTCTTAACATTCAAAGTAACAAATTAATATCCAGACCGTCCTAATTTTTGGAAGATCTTATGTAAATTTATTATAGTTTAAAAATAATTTAATTATAACAAATATTTTATGAGATTTTTCTTAATTACTTTTTAATATCGATAAATTTTAAATCATATCCGGTAATTCTTTTTACATGTCCTTAAAGATGTTAATATCCGATCCTCTTAAAAGCAATTCAAATTGCAAACGTGTCACCATAAAAGCTCAACACGAAGAGAGAGAGCTTATTTTTCTTAAGGAGAAAGCAATGCAATCTAAAGATGCAACACTACTTTTTCTAAAAATAACATAACATGTATTGCATTTGATCTAAGTACTCACATGAGATTGCCACAAAAGCTATCAGATGATGGGAGGAACACTCGTAGCACATGTGTATTAAAAATATCACCATCGGTTAAAGTAGGGGTGTTTGTGGTTCATGAATTGAATTGAATTGAAATATAATTTGATTATTAAAAATTATTTTAAAAAAAAATAATTAATTTGTTAAACCAATTATAATTCAGTTTATAATTAGTTTAAACCAATTTATGTTAAAAAATCAGTTTAATTTAATTTAACTAGTTTCAAACTATTTTGTTTGAAAATTTAATTTTTTTATTAATAAAATTTAAATTGATTTTGAAAACTTTTATTTTTTTATTTTCAAAATATATATATATATATATATATATATATATATATATATATTTATTGAAAAATAATTTCTTTAAGAAAAAACATTTATAAAATATTTTTTTCCAGATTTTTGTGCATTTTCGAAAAAAAGATTCTAAAATTTTTTCTTGGAAAAAAGTTCTGAAATTTTTTTATTTGAAAAAATATTCTTTTAAATTAAAAAAAAAAATTATTACAGTTTTAGTAAAATTTTTCGTAAAAAATATTTTCAAATTTTTTTATTTTCGAAAAACATTTATTTTGGAAAATATATATTTTTTAAGAAAAATCAAAATTTCAGTTTTTTTTCTAAAATTTCATTTTTTTATTTTTCAAAAAAAATCCCAATTTTTAATATTTTTAGATAAAATAATTTCAGTTTTTTTTTTCTGAAATTTCCTTTTTTATTTATTTCTCAAATTATTTTTGAAATTTTTTGGTAAAATAATTTCAAATATTTTTTTCAAAAATAAATTTTCAGTTTTTTTTTCTGAAAATTTTTTCCAGTTTTTTATATTTTTCGAAAAAATAATTTCAGTTTTTTTATTTTTTTAAAAAAACAAATAATTCAGTTTTTTTCCGGAAGTTTTTTCCAGTTTTTTTTTTTTTTTTCTGAAATTTCTTTTTGTTATTTCTCAAATTTTTTTCCAGTTTTCTTTATTTTACCAAAGAATAATTTTAGTTTTTTTATTTTTCAAAAAAATCAAACCTTATACCATGCAAATCTTTTTGAAAATAGTTTGGTATAAATAAGAAGTGTATCTCTGATTCCAAACCGTAAGTATATTTTAGTTTCCTGTATGCACTTAAAAGACATCTGAACCATTCCTCTCCCCATAACAACAAACTTAAAAAAAAAACAAACTCAAACTCTCTCAATCACTCATTTCTACCATTTCTCTCAAAATCTAATTTTTCCTCAAACAATCAACACCAACCATCAAGCATTAGATTAATACAACAACTAACACAATCAAGCAAGCAAAAACCTTCTACAATCAATCAAGTAAGTGTTTTAAGAAATTTTTAGAGTTTATGTAATTTCTATTGAAATTAGTGAAATAGGATTTCAAATGTGTAGTTTTATGTAGTTTATATCATTAGGAATCATTAGAACACTATTGGTAAGCTATTTTTGACGATCAATCCGTGTTTTTGGACGCATTTGGCATTTTGGGGTGGGGTTATTTTCAGTTTCGGGGAAAGAACAAAACGAAGGTTTATTTCCTGTTTCTTGCTGCATTGTTTTTTTTTCTTTTTTTCCTCTATGAGCCATATGCTAACGTTTTGTTCTTGCTTGTACAGGAGATATGTCTGAGAGACTGTCACGTTTGAAGCACGGCCAAGTTTCACAGCATGCTTTTGTGCGGAAAGAGATGAGTGAGGCATTATAGGCTTCATCGACATTCAGACAGGCTAACTCGGATGTACATTCTTCTGGTTTCGATGCTACAGCTTCTACATCTTCCCCCCTTAGTAGACGGGAGTCCCCAGTCCATCCATCGCCACCTTCGTCCTTCCGCAGACGCACATCCTCACCATCCTCACCACTGCATATTTTTCAGAAGGGAACTTCATCTGCCTCACAGGCGGGGCCATCTGAGGTGAGACCTAATGTTACACCCCTAGTACCTGAGGTACCTGTGCCACCCGAGGTACCGATGGCACTAGAGGCAGAGGCGGCTCCGACGGCAGAGGCGACACCGGCAACACCACAGGTCCCTCAGGTCTTTGGAGGGGGGCCTTCTGACTTATCAGTGCTCACGCTTTATCCCACCCATGTGGCTAGACATATATGGGATGTAGAGGTATGTAATTTACATTTATATTAGAGTTATTAAATATGTTATGAATATTATTATGAATTCTACTAGTGAATTTTTTCTTGCAGAATCGCGATGTATTGAAGGCCATAAGCCATGGGAGGAAGATCAGCAGGCTTGTTCCCCCTTTCCACCATGGTATAATGGTCTTCTACGGACTATAGGGTTGAGAGTTTTGACACTTTATGGATATAGCGTGGTCAACTGGGGGATGATCAACACTTTTGTATAAAGGTGGCACGAGGAGACGTCTTCGTTTCTTCTACCACATGGCGAGATGACGATTACACTTGACGACGTCGCTTGTCTACTTCACCTGCCGATCAAAGGGTGATTTCTGAATCACCAAAAGTTGGATAAAGATGAGGCCATTACTTTGTTGGTTGATAGGTTGGGAGTTATGGTGGAGAAGGCTCTAGCAGAGTTCATATACCTTAAGTTCTTTGCTGATGTTGAGGAGGTCGGTGGGTGGAACTGGGGAGCTTCCTGCTTGGTTTACTCGTATACCAAGTTGGCTGAGGGGACTAAGGTCGGTGAGTGGAACTGGGGGGCTTCCTGCTTGGTCTAATGACAATATAAATTATTTCTCTTAGCTTCGTTTTTTAATTTTGATTTTGAAACTAACTGATTTAATTTTGATTTTGAAAGTAACTGGTTTAATTTTATATTTCAGGGATGGATCCTACAACACTTCCCCTGCATTTCTGGATGGGCTCTTGTTGAGGGTTATACTGAGCAGATGCCGCGTGCATGTGCATACGACCCACTCAGAGGCAACCAGGAGAAACTTTCGTACCAGGTTTACTTGGACCAGATAATGCATGAGGACATTCACTTTAATGCCTATGTCGACCACCGCGAGACGGTACCATTTAAAGATGTTTCTCTATTTACAGGTTGGTTGGCTTGCAGTCCTCGAAAGACTACTTCTTATATGCTTGAGCAAATGATGAGTCAGTTCGAGTATACTCAGACCATTCCTCGTCATCCTGTTGTATCTACCCCTCCGACAGTGAAGAGGAGGGAGATGGATGAAATTTTTGATGATTTTGAGAATCATCTCGTACTTGAGGAGGCCAGGAGTATCGTGGCTCCAGACGACTGGAGTTACACGTTTGGTTACTTGTTGAGGTTCTTCAAGGTGTCATATCCATACATGATAAAGGATTCTCTAGGGAATACACCTAGGTCAGTTCATCATGAGATCCTGGAGGAGGAGGAGGCGACGAGGGATCATGCCTAGGATGTGCTGCCTAGGTGTCGCCGTTTTATGGAACTTGCTAGGGATGACATTGACAAAGGGTTGTTTCCTGATGGATCCGATGTCAGAGGCGTTTTGGAGGCCATCATGGCGGAGGTTCGGGGTGCCCTGCTATACAGGAGACAGGGGAGGGATGTCTCAAGGGTGACAGGCCGACTCATCGTCCGCCATACGCAGTAGTTTAGTTTGATTGTACTTTTACTTTAGTTTAGTTTTTTTATTTCGTATTTTATCGAATTTGTATTTTGAATACTATTTTTATGAAATTCATTTTGGATAACATTTTAGTTCTATTGTTAGATTTATAAATTATAGGTCTTTATTTCGATTTATAAAATTAATAGTTTGTTAAATTGGTTATTGATTTAGTTCTATTTTTATGCTAACTGTCATGCTCGAAACCGGAAGTATACATCCGGTATGGAACCGCAGCTATACTTCCGGTTTTCACTAAAATATATCAGAAAAATAGTGCGCACCGGAAGTATACTTCCGATTTTCTAGGGGTATTTTCGAAAATCAATAGGATTTAATTCCACCCCATAGAATGGATTAAGAAATCTACATAATTTTACATGCAATAAAAAATATCACCCATAAAATTCTCTTTACAAATGCTTTCAAACTATTCCTTCATCGTAAAATAATTGTCATAGTTAATACTTTCACACAAATTAAAAAGTTATAATAGATAAAAAGAGAGAATAGACATTATAAAATTATCATCATCAATTATTGATATATTCATATTAAGATTAATGTTAAGTGAAAAAATAATAAAATAAGAATTTTTATTACATACTACAATCAAAAATAAAAATGTATTGATAATTTAAAATGACAAATATTTTAGAACAAATAATTTTTTTTATGTCAAAATTATTTGGTACTACTATAAGTTCGTCGGAAAGACGCAATGACCAAACAAATAGCTAGAGAGTTTCATATACAATTTTAACTAATTTGAAACAATACGATGGATTTGAATTTATTCCCCTTATCTTGGTTCAACAAATTGAATCTTAAGTGTTTTGTTGTTAATAGTAGGAATGATCTTAGTCATAATCTTTGGTGCTTGTGTTACAAAAAAGTTGACCCTAATGTGATTGATATATATGACAAACAAATTTCCCTTACCTTCAGAATAAATGATAAAACTCTAGGGCTCACTTCAAATTGTTACACTATGTGACAGTCTCTTTAGAGCAAGTTGCATGACATCCTTTTACAAAACAAGATGCCTTTGTGTTTTATAGGAGATATGAATACTATAATTGGTGCTCATGAATACAAAGGGTAATTTTCTCCAACCTCTAGTTCTATGTAAGATTTTGCTAGCTAGATAGATTCTAACCATTTGATCCATATTTTCATTTCTGGTGCAATGTATACTTTGTCTAATAGTAGAGTTGGCACTAATCACATCCATGAAATATTAGACAGGGATATCTATAATCAAGACTAGATGGATGTTTGTGTTAAGACTGCTTGCTCTAATTTTATTAAGAATAAATCTAATCATTGTTGTCCTCTTCTATTGCAATTTCATTTCACTTTATCTGGCTTACGTTTCGATCATAAAAATTCATGCATTGTGATGGTATTAAGGTATTCTTATATTCCATGTTTTCTTCGAGCTGTAGGAAACGGTTGTGTTGTCAATTAGTGAAATGAGGTTCTCATATCCTCATTCTGTTATCCATTCAAGTTACCAAGATTTCTCAGGCCCCAGAGTGTCCCATTAATTCTTTGTGTCATTAGAGAATTGAGAATGACAAGTATTTTGACCTTGAAATCATATTTTTCTCCCATATATTGGCTCTTGTGCACAGACCTTGATTACTGGAGTGAGTAATGTACTTCTTGACAAAACGCTTGAAGCATTATGGGTATTGCCTCAATATGCTCCCAACCATTAATAGAGGGTCATTAGAATTTCTTCTCTCTAATTCCATTTTTTTTTATCTATTTCAAAGTTTCTTCCAAGACAAGATATCATTCTTAAGGATAAGTTCCCATATTGATTCTCATTAGGAGAGATTTTATGGGGTTTCTAGAAATCAATTGGATTCTGGTTTGATTAAAGGTTCCACTTTTGAATTCAAGTGTTAAAGTTGTTATATAAATTCAAGTGGAGAGATTTTGGGGCTTTAGAGCGCATTTTTTTGACTTGTTAAAGTTTGGATTTTAAAGAAATGGATCTTTGATAAGGGAAATGAGATTTTTGAATCAATATTTGAACTCAATTTTGGTTCACCTCATCAAAGTCATTTAAAACTTACAACTTTAGAAGTAAATGTATTTTTGCTTGTTCATTCATTCAAAATTCCACTTGAGATTCATTTAAATGATTATTGTGGTTCAAGTCTACCAAGTGGATCCATATGTTGCAAGATTCATTCTTGACTCAAAAATCTCATTCATCATACCATTTCAAGTTCACTACCTCATATTTTCAATACATTCAAGTGAAAAATTCTACAAAGTTTATAATTTTTTCTACAAAACATTCAAGTGTAACTTCATTCAAATTCTACAAGGCTTACAATAAAAGTTACTTGGTTTCTACGTTTGTTTCATTACAAGATTTTAAACATACCAGAACTCCTAATCTAAATCCTATGATTTCTAAGGAGCTTCTTCATTGTTTTTCTTCTCAAATTTTCCTCCAAATTTGAAGATCTTCATCTTTCTCTTCTAAGCTCTCTCCAAGAACTCCTCCATGCCAAGCTTCATCACTTTGTTACAAAAGAAAGCCATGGCCATTTCCTTTGTCTTCAAGTCTTCTCCAAGCCTTTTCCAATCCTAATTTGCTCATGAAATAAACAGAAGGAGAAAGTGTTAGAACATAATCAAGACATTGAGTAAACAAGAATTTCTACAAGAGTTTTCTTCTCAAAATCTCATCTTAGGGTTTGTAGATAGAAATCAGATTTAAAAGGGTTTCTCAATTGTTTTCAAGCAACCAAGCGTCAAGGCCTAATGAGAAGTACAAGGTTTAATCATTGGCCAAAAACTCCAATTGCAAATCACAAACTTTTTTGGGGTTTGGTTCATAGAGGGAGGTCAAACTCAGAAAAATCATCACAGTTCAACATTCAAAACAGTACAAAAAACACAAGTTTCAGCCCAACATGAGAAGTCAGAAAATATAACAACTCAGAATGGTGCAGCTCAACAAACAAGAGTTAAAAAATGCATTCAGTTTCGGGAAAAGGCCCAAAGTACAAGTCAAAACAAATTTGCAAAGCCCAAAAAACAGAGTTTCTCACAAAGCCTGTTTTATCAGAAATCAGAAAGTATCACAAAGTGAAAACCATTTTTTTCCTCAGACTATAAAATAAATCACTGGCACTGAAATCAAGTTGGATTGTTCATACAACAGAAACCCTAGCAGTTGCGCAGACAAACAACCAAACCCGAAGAAAATTCATCATCTTCCAATACCAAACCCTTCAGATTTTTTTTAAAAGAACAAATCAGAGAGATTCACAAACACAAAAAACATACACAGAAGCCATCAAACCATTAAATAGAAACTCATATCATCTTTATTTTCCAACAAACAAACCCTTCATAATTTGAGAAAGAGAAGAGGAAAAGATAAAAGGTCAAAACCAGAAAGATCTCACTGGAGGGGTTGCGGACTCCGACCACCGTCCGCTGATAAATGCCAAAATGTAGTTATTTAGTATATATGTTTTCTGGCACTTATCTATTCTTTTGTTGTTAATATCGTTGAACAATCCCGATTTTTGTTGTAAATACGTTTTATTGCGTTTTATGTACATATTGTACCGTTTGATTAGTTTTGTATATATTTCATAGGTATTTGTTGCATTATTGGAGCCTTGAGAATAAAGTCCAAATGGAGCTCCAAAATGCATTATTGATCAATAAAGGAATAAGGCTGAAAGGTTGAACAATTGGAAGTTATGCAGGAAAAGAAACAAAAGTTGTTGGACTGTCATGGATTGTCGGGCGATGGCCATGCGAGGGCCATCACTTCTTCTTCGCCGGGCGAGAGGAAGATGATCAATTTTGGAGTTTCGCTTTGCTCAGTTTCATTGCAGGTTACTGGGCGAGGAAAAGAAGAGTTGTTGGGCGAAGCTGACTGTCGCTGGGCGACGGTAGATATTTTGGTCAGATGAGAACGTGGCCAGCTGTGAGTCAAGTTTATAAGAAAGTTCGTTGGGCGATTCTTGCGGGACAAAATTTTCTTTATCTTTCCTTTTCATTTCATTTTTGAGAGTTTTATTTTTGGGGTGTGAAGTTTTGCTCCCAATTCCATCACCCATACATTTTTGATAGATTAGCTTAGAAAACAACACTTAGGTCTTGCTCATGGATGATTGGAGGTGGATTGCTCTTCGATAGGCTCTGACAAACCATTGTAAATGACTAGTGTATCTCCTCTCTTATCTTTGTATTTCTCTATTTTGTTGGTTATGTGTGTATATTTACCTTGAACTAATGTATATTTATCGCCTTTGGCGTTGTATAAATTTTGCTTTATGAATTTGTGTTGGTAATTGTCTTAGGTTTTTACTTTATGTTAGCGATTTGAGCTTTGTTAGAGATAAATTGCTCAGATTCGTACCTAGGATGGTTATCTGTTATTTTCTGAATGCTAGAAATGGTTTTAGAGCTGACATTCACTTAAAGTATCTGATCTTAAAGCCTCTGTGTTGGTGAAGTATACCAGAGATGGGTATGGAGATGACGCAGTTGACTTCTGGTTGTCGAGGTATGCCAGAGATGGGTATCGAGGTGATTCTGGAGGATTCTCAATTTGGGTTAGAAATAACTTAGGTTGTGAGAGGTAAGTGATGACACGGACGAGTATCGTAGGTTGTGTATAACTGGACAGTAGATTTAAGTCTGTGATGGGTAGTGTGCATTCGTTCCGGATAAGTTGTCTATCCTATATACTTTTTGTTCATTTACTTTTTGTATTTTATTTTCAACTCATTTAATCTCAAACTCATTAACGATAGAATTGTCGAACGATGAATCAATAACCAATCTCTGTGGACTCGATAAGATATAACCTAACCGGTATATATCACCCAGTAAAATAAATACCAAACTCTTTGCTTGTCGCTTTAAACCGCAGCAACATCCGTCGCCGTCCAAGACTCAACCTCGCCTCGAAAAATTTATATTTCAAGTCTCAGAACCTAGATCCCTCATCAGTGTCGCCATTTTCATCATCGGAACCCTAGGTTTTCAAAAATCCTCTTTTAGATCTATGGTCAACCTGCCAACATCTACAAAAATCAAGGTCGAATTAGAGATCAGAAGAACAAGGCGAATCAGAAAATGAAATAAAATCGATGATCGGGGCAACCAAGCTGTGGAAGCCTCCGTCTTTCGTCGTGCGCTGCCACCAAGGCGATATCCTACGAAGGTTTCCATTTCCCCCTTTCAGATCCCAACTAAACTATTGAGAATCTGCAAAAATCAACCACGGATCGTTGAAGAGGAAAAGAAGATGATTCAGAATATACAAAAAAATGAAGATTAGAGCTATTTCGGCCATCGTCGCTGTGGAAGCCGCCTTGGGTGCTTCCGTCTCTGCCGTGCACCGCCATAGGAGGCGATGTTCGATGGAACTCCGATGAAGAGAGTCAGAGAGAGGAACAAAAGAGAAAAGTGAATGGGAAAGTTCAAGTGGTCTCATTAGTTTAGGATTTTGATTAAGTTAAATTATTTTAAGTTTTTTTTAATGTGTTAACTAATCCGGCGGTGATATTTGTCACTTCCATTGTGGATGTTTCGTCATTCCATGCAGGTACTGCCGGCAGCCACACCATGCTCCATCACGTCCCCACCATCAGATTTCTATCTAATCAAATCCTATGCCCAAGAAATGAACATCCATGCTACAACTCGAGGAAACTCGCGCACATGACCTCACGAACCTCTTCCTTAGACTTTGGATTCCCCACTTGGGCCCAACAAATTGCTAATTTAGCACCCCCATAATTTGCTTCAATTTCAGGCCCATTTCCTTTTGTTTTATTGTATTTCTTTTCTTAATTATTATTTGATTCATTTTTTTTAATAAATTTGTAAAAATGTTATTTTTGTTTAAATATTTAATTAGATTAAAAAATAATATTTAATTTAATTAATTATTTTGTTAATTAATTTTATTAAATAAGTTGATTTAGTTTAATTAGTTATTTAATTATTTCGATTGGTTCGTTTTGTCTATCAAGACTTTTTATCGTATCGTCGATTCTATACATCTCCAATTGTAAATTTCTTTCCCATTCTCATATGAATTGCAATAGTTTAGAATTTTATTTCTTTGAAGCTTAGGATTTTATTTCTTCGCATGCTTTGATCATCATTTGATTATTGCCACGTTACTCATCATTTCGTTTATCTTTTTGCCATGGATCTGCGATCGATTGTTGATACAACCTAGACGCTTAATTATTGGGTGATCGAGTTAAGACCAAAGGGGATACTCTTTATTGAGAGAGTTCAAGGATGCTTCATGTAAATTTTTCTTATTTATGTGCGCAGTGAAGAGGCAACAGACTTTCTCTGTTAGGTATCATCGCCGCTCGTTTTACTTCTTTCTCGCACCATTTGCATACTTGCTTTATTATGCTTTATCTGTTGTTTCGCTCATTCATTAAATGATATATCGTCATTCATGTCCAATGTATTATCATCCACACATGCTTTATTTGATGTTATATCATCCATTTCTGCTTATATGATGTTTGATGTATTATCATCCATACATGCTTTATCTGATGTTTTACCATCCATGTATTTCTTAAATGATGTTTCTCCATCCATTTCTACTTATATGATGTTCCGCCATCCATCTTGATATATTTTCATCCACATACACTTTATCTTTCTTATTTTATGTATCACCATCCATGCTTGATTTACCTGATGTCTTATGGTGAGCCATTAAGGCATATGACTCATCTCTTTTCTTATTGTTTTACTGATGAGTTGTTTATCCTTTTGTCAATTTTGTTTGATGATCGCTTATGATCAAGGTTTAGGAGGTATCTTTTGTGCACCACCTTGAATACCTCATGTGAAGCTCTTTCAATTATGGCCTATTAAGGTTCTAATCTTTTGAGGTTGGCTTGCTATTGCAATGTTCCTTTAACCCTGGGATGACATACTATTGTTTATTCTACATGGTGATAAGGTAGGAGCAACGGTCCACTAGTTTTGACCTAGTTGATGTTTGTGTTTGCTTGAGGACTTTTATGTCCAATTATTCTTGATGTTTGAATCTTGCTTCATTCTACTATCACTTGCTATTATCCTTATGCTTTCATGAACCCTTGAGTGACACTTCATTGTCATTTCATTTTGTTATCATCCTGGAAGCTAGAGTGGCCATTTTGATGGTCTTTATCTTCTTTCTCTCTAGATTTCGATCATTGATCTTTTGATCCGTGTCTACTTGAGGAATATTGATGTTGGTTTCATTCCTTTAACATCTAAGAACCTTAATTGTAACATATTTTTATCACTTTTGCTTTTGTGCATTAAAGACGAAATTTATTATACATTATCATGACACTTTAGCATGTTAGATTGATAGCATTGCTTGGAGTTCTTGAAAGCTTATGATAGATGCTTTTATTAAGGAAATACCACTTCCCTAGGATATATAAGTATCAACTTTTATCCTGACACTTGATTTATATCATCCATCATTTATTTAGACAAGTGTTTTCCATCTTTCATGATGTTGACTATCAATTAGGTGACTTATTTTGTGTATTGAATTTTTTTCTTCTACATTTATTGCTCATGAATCCCATATTGAGTTAGCTTATTACACAAGTCACACATTTCTTAATTATCTAATTAAGACCATTTTGTTTGATCTTTATCAAATGTTTTGAACTTGACTAGTTTTGGTGTCTTTTAACCCTAATTCGGTATGCTTTGGTGAATGATCCTTCTCTTGTGTTGGAGACACCCTTGAGTATGATTTGTTTATATTTTAATCTACTGTATTTGGATGTCCCATGGGTCTCTAATCTTGCATCTTGCTCATCTTTTGTTTTATTTGTTCTATTTACCTCTTAGGGTTAGAACTAGTGTAGAATTTTGACTTCTCTCCCTCTTTTGTTGACTTGTAATTAAGTTGTTGATGTTTATTAATTTATTGTAATTTGTGTGAGTACCTTATCTATGTCATACTTCTGACCTCACTCTTATGTGACACTTAGCACAAGCATGCTCGAGCACACATGCACACACCTTCGCCCGCACTTGTATGAATTGAATTTGTTTTCCTTAAGTGATTTGTTAGTGAATATTTCTTATGCATGTTTGTATGCTTTGATTGATATATTGATGTATTTGATACTTTATTGTATGTCTCTTAACCTTGAATGGTTTAGTTTATTTCATCTATGCCTTTTCTTGACTTCTTTTGACTTGTAAACGCTTTCTAGGTCAAAGTTTCGACTAGTTTTTGTACTGATGTTGTAATTGTATCCTTGTGATACTTTATTTGTGATTCATCTTGACACCTTATTTTCATGTTAATGTATGTCACACACTTGTATTCACTTCACCACACACAATTGTTGCATGTTTACGCACTCTTGTAGAATTTTGTTCGTAAATTCTTTGTGGTTTTGTTTGCATGATGTAAATAAAATTTTATCATGTTATCTACTGAATTTTGTGTCATTTTACCTTTTAACTCTTCCTTCATCTCATCTATGCTCAAAATCTCACACAATTTACTTTCCGTATGCTTATAGGACTAGTTTTTATCTAGTTTGTTGATCGCGACTTTATCGTCTATAATAATCGGGAGACTGCAAGTATACAGCCCTATCGCGTAGTTTTAAAAGATATCGAACCTAAGGGACTATAAATTGAACTAACGTAATCCAAACTTACTATGTAAAGCTATAGCTATCGAATAAATAAATGGGGAATTTTTGGGTAATAAAACTTAATTTTAATTAAAATAATAATAATGCGAATATCGGTATGTATTCATTAATTCTAAAGAATCCGGCTTTCCACTGGCTTATTTTCTAAAAATGATAATAATTTCTTTTTCAGCAAAAAGTATTTATTTAAAAATCTACTCTCAAACTTTCGCTCTATTGAAATAAATTATAATTTTAAACTCTAATGTATGCTTTCGCTATCCCATTGATTTTAAAATTACTTTTTGAAAATAAATAAAGTTTAATTGGTTTTAAAACGCTGTCGCAGTCTTTAAAAACAATACCTAGTATCTACTATCTGATTTTAAACCTCAAACTGTCGCTCTATTGGTTTCTAATCTTTTTCAGTTTATTAACCTCAAACTTTCGCTCTGTTGGTTTCTAAACCTTTTTAACAAAATAAATTAGATAACTAAATCGGAAAAATATTTATTTTATAAAATATAATCAAGCCGTTTATTCGGATACTTTCAAATTAACTCATTACATACCGATATTTAAATAATTTAGCGACATATTCATAAAACAAACATGAATAAATTAAAGGTTTTAACATTCATTAATAAATTCATGGCAAACAAATATATCTCATGCAACAATTAATTAAATAAATAAAGCAATGTAAATAGAAACACGAATTAAATAAATCTTGGAAAGAATCCTTGAAGTGAAATAACTCTACAACGTCTCGGTTCTTCAACAGAATTTAAATAACAATGCTTGAAAAGAAACTAGCTCTAAGAACAATGGAAAATAACTCGGAAATAAAAATCTAAAAGCGGGGAAAAGAAAGCGAGAAAATATGATTCCTAGGTGCCCTTTTATAGTGGTATGTAACCATTTAATCCTAAATATTCGACCACTTTCTCCTAAAATCTCTCGCTGGAAAGTTGAGGGTCCGGGCCAGGGCGTCGTCTCACCTCTGGAAGACGTACTTAGGGTTTTGCTTGTTTGGGCCTTGCTTCGGGGCTTTTGGGCTCCTTGATCCATTGTTTTGCTTTGCACACCCCTTTTCTTCATTTCTTGCACATTTTATCAAATATTTCTCTTAATTTCTTCACTTTGCTCATTTTGTTTATTTAAAATAAAATACCTGAAACAATGAAAATACCAGCGTAATATGGAAATAAAATGAAATAATTAAATAAAAATACTAACATTATTTATGAAAATTAAATCAAATATACTATATAAAATCGTGTTATCAAACTCCCCTATACTTGAACCGTTGCTTGTCCTCAAGCAAAAAGTGAAAATGGAAATCACTGAAGCACAGCTAAACACAGATATAAGATCATACATTAATTCGTACCAGGTTGCAGGTTGATTTTGTTAGAAGATCTAAGTCGAACTTAAACACCAAAGTTATCGTAGGAACACTAGACAACCCCACTTAAGCAGACCAATTTAAGTCATATCACTATAGCTCAACCTACTACCATGTTCTAATTCACCCATTTTCATTCTAGTGCAATCACATTAAGCCCTTTACCTTACACGCATAGTGGAGTAAGGTTAGTGAATTTGATCTTAGTAAGCCGCCGGAGTTCGGTAATTAAAATTTGGTACTCCTTTTCCGATTAAAATTGCGGGGATCGAACCGTAATGCCCTACAAGTTCAACAGGGGACCAGAACCAATTCATAATGGATTATTTTGCATTAAATTTATATTTTCCATAATTTGGATTAAATGACCTGGTAAGGACCATCTAACTTAGTAAGTGCATCATAGATAAAAGCAATTTCTTAAAAATATTTGATCAATCACTTATATTCATCGGTTCTCCACGTAGTTTGTGTTTATGGCGGTGCCGACTGCTTAATAAACTACTCGGGGCTAATCTAGAACTAAGTTTTAAAGGTTTTGGTATAATGGGTACTTAAATCGATCCAACACATCGGGGGTTTTAAAGTGTTAAAACGATAGCAATTTTGCTAAGTTGCTCAAATTCTTAATTTATAATAAGCAACCTTAATACTAGTTGAATAATGTTTATAAATGCGTTTTAAAATTGTTTTATATATATTTTTTTTTTGTTATGGCTCAAGAAATAGGGGGAATTCAAGTAAGCACAAATTTTTGCATAATATAAAAGATTAAAATTTGCATAAATATGTATTTTATTGAATTGAAATTTGCATTACAAGAAAAGAAAATAAAAGGAAAAGTACTACAAAGAGAGCAAAGGACATAGAAATGAACAAGGAAATGATCCGACTCCCCTATACTTAAAAGGAGCAATGTCCTCAGTGCGATAATAACGAAGGAGAAGCGAAATGAAAGATGGGTGGTTAAATTCGTAGCAACAATAATAATGCAACTTAAGAAAAATAATGCAACAGTAATAATAGTATAATATAATGTGCAACATTATAATAATAAAAGATAGCATGGATTGCATTAGAATGGAAATCAAAGTTGCTTACAATTTGAAGAATCAAGTAGTTGGAAGGAAAAACATAATAATATAAAGGAAACATTGCAAAACCTAATAAAATGAAACGAAACTAAACTAAATAAGATAAATTTACTACTTAAGGACTCTAGCCACTAGAAGGTCCTGCCTTAGGGGCAGAGGGAGAATGAAGATAAGAGAAAACTTCTTGAAATTGCGCAGAAACTGTATCCATAAAACCAAAGAAGTCAGCTCGCAGATTAGTGAACTCGTCCCTCAAAGCCTGATGTTCCACCTGGAGAGCGTGGATGGCAGTCGCATAATCAATGGTAGGAGCCTCATGCATAACGGTGTCAGGGGCAACAGAGGGAGCGGTGGAAGGGTGCTGAGCAGAGGGATCTTCCTCAGCATCCTCTAAAACCTCAAAGTCTTGTGGAATCGCAGGAGTGCTTGGCGGAGAAGGATGCTGATCAAGACCATAAAGCCAATTGGCTTTGTTATGCACACTCGTAGCAGGGTTAGGCAAGGTAAACAGCTGCATAACTTGACCATTAATCAACAAGGTAAACGGGCCAAGATCACCAATCATACCGGTGTTGAAACAATTGATGGTCATGCAAGTAGCACCAGTAAAAGCATTCAGATGCCTAAAGGGTCGTCGAAGTCCAACAACATTTGCAATCATAGTAACGAGACTTCCCATCCGAATAGGTGCATGATCAGTATTAATGAGATCCACAAAGGTACGGAGCAGATAAGGGATCGCATTAACCGGACGGTTCTGCGATGCACAAAACATTATAAAAAGTTCATCCTTAGAAACAGTAGTGATATTCCGGGTTTTCCAAAATGGTATGGGCGAATCTTATGGAAATACACGAAGGCGGGTTATGGATATTCTCTGATACAAAGTCCTCGGGCTCAGGGTTAAGGATTCCAGAAATAGATCCCCAAAAATAGTCAAGATCTCTAAATCCAAGATACTCCTCCTGAGTTTCAGAATAAACTCCTAAACCACTAGGAAAACCAAGAAGATCAGCCAATTCCTTATGGGTAAACTTGAAGGTGAAGCCAAAGAGTCTGAAAATAATAAGTCCACGGCGTAAAGCTATCCCATGAGTAGGAAAATAAGCTAAAGAGCTGAGGAATTCCAAAGTGAGGTTTCGATAAGTGGCATAGCAAGTCATCAGGCGTGAATTATCCCACCCGATCTGATTCAAAGAAAAAGCACACTGTCACGAATACCAAGAGCATTCATAGCACCATAATGAAAGTAGGTAGTGGGTAACATCTCACGCTCGGATAAAACTCCATATTTGGTGCGCTGATCTCTTCCTCTGAAACTGACTGGCATATCATCAACACGAGACATAGTGGAAAGAGAGAAATAAGTAGCTAGAAGTATCCTGAGGAGAAGAAAAGAAAAGAAGATCAGCATTGGCCAAATGCCGATAAGAAGAGAAATAGAATAGAATATAAGACAGAAAATAGAAATATAATGAAAAGAAAATAGATAAAGAAAAGAAATAGATATAAAGAAATAAAATAAGAAGAAAGAAATAAAATACGGTGGGTTGTCTCCCACAAAGCGCTTTGTTTTATGTCGTAAGCTCGACAAATAAAACTAAGGACTAGGCTTCTAAACGAGCGTGTGGCTCGTCTAGATTTATCGTTTGAGAATTTCCCTCGATTTCGGTAAGATGGTAATGTTTTAGACGCTGCCCGTTTACTACAAACGGTTCAATCGAAGGTCCCTTAATCTCTATTGCACCACTTGGATAAACTCGAGTAATTTCAAAGGTCCGACCACCTAGATCGTAATTTCCGGAAATAATTTTAATCGTGAGTTAAAAAGTAATACGATCACCTATATTAAAATTCTTCCTAGATATACGCTCATGCCATTTCTTTGTGCGCTCTTTGTAAATCCTAGCGTTTTCGCATCCTCTAAGTTCTTCCGTTCATTAATATCCAAGATACGCTTCTCTCCAGCGGCAGTATAACTTAAGTTCAGATTCTTAATGGCCCAATAAGCCTTGTGTTCTAACTCAACTGGGAGATGGCATGACTTACCATAAATAAGTTTGAAAGGAGTAGTACCGATGGGAGTTTTATAGGCAGTTCTATATGCCCATAAAGCTTCATGAAGTTTAAAGGACCAATCCTTTCTGGACGTAGCGACAGTTTTTTCAAGGATTTGTTTTATCTCGCGATTTGAAACTTCAACTTGTCCGCTAGTTTGAGGGTGGTAAGGTGTAGCTATGCGATGTCGAACTCCATATTTTCCTAATAATTTTTCAAAGATTTTGGAAATGAAATGAGATCCACCGTCGCTTATTACGAGTCGGGGTACACCGAACCTAGGGAAAATTATGTTCTTGAATAGCTTAAGTACCACTCGGGTGTCGTTTGTTGGAGAAGCTATAGCTTCGATCCACTTTGAAACATAATCCACAGCCACGAGTATATACTTGTTACCGGATGAAGATGGAAAGGGTCCCATGAAGTCTATCCCCCACACATCAAAGATTTCGACTTCTAAAATGCCTTTTTGTGGCATTTCGTCACGTCTAGATATATTACCGGTGCGTTGACACCTGTCGCATTTTAAGATGGTGACATGTACGTCTTTCCATAGATTAGGCCAATAGAGACCGGATTGTAAGATCTTTGCACATGTTTTGGATGTAGTAGCATGTCCTCCGTAAGGTGCAGAATGACAGTGTGTTATAATGTTTTCGATCTCTTCTTCTGGCACACATCGGCGGAAAATTCCATCGGGACCTCTCTTGAAAAGTAAAGGTTCATCCCAATAATATTGTTTAAGATCATGGAAGAATTTCTTCTTCTATTGGTAGGTAAGTTCAGGTGGTAGAACGCCCTGCAGCAAGGTAATTTACAAAATCAGCATACCAAGGCACAGGGGAGATAGCTAAGGTGGTTTCCATGAGTTTATCAGGTTCTTGTGTCTTCCAAGTGGGCAATCAGTTTATCGTACTGGAATTCATCATCAATCGGCACTTGTTCATGTTTAAGATTTTCTAGTCTAGAGAGATGATCTGCTACCACATTTTCAGTTCCTTTCTTATCTTTGATTTCTAAATCGAACTCTTGCAGCAGTAATATCCATCTCAGGAGTCTAGGTTTAGCGTCCTTTTTAGTTAGGAGATATCTAATAGCAGCATGATCAGTGTATATGATAATTTTGGATCCTACTAAGTAGGAACGGAACTTGTCTAACGCGAAGATCACTGCTAAGAATTCTTTCTCTGTTGTAGCATAATTCATCTGCGCTTCGTCCAGAGTTCTGCTTGCATAATATATGACGTGAAGTCTTTTATCCTTTCGCTGTCCTAAAACAGCTCCTACGGCATAGTCACTTGCGTCACACATTATTTCAAAAGGTTCATTCCAATCTGGAGTTTGCATGATAGGCGCAGAAATTAATGCTTTCTTAAGTGTTTGAAACGCTTCTAAACATTTTTCGTCGAAGATAAATTCAGCGTCTTTCATTAATAGTTCAGTTAGGGGTTTAGTTATCTTAGAGAAATCTTTAATGAAACATCGATAAAAACCGGCGTGTCCCAAAAAGCTTCGGATTTCTCTAACAGTTTTTGGAGGTTGAAGGTTCTCAATAACTTCGATTTTAGCAAAATCGACTTCAATTCCTCTTTTGGATATGATGTGTCCTAAAACAATTCCTTCTTGTACCATAAAATGGCATTTCTCCCAATTAAGCACTAGATTAACCTTCACACAACGTTCTAATACCCTTTCTAAATTTTCTAAACATTCTTCAAAGCTTTGTCCACAAACGGAAAAATCGTCCATGAAGACTTCCATAATATTGTCCAGAAAATCAGCAAAAATTGCCATCATACATCTTTGAAAAGTCGCAGGAGCATTGCATAAACCAAATGGCATTCTTCTATAAGCAAAGGTTCCAAATGGGCATGTGAAAGTCGTTTTCTCTTGGTCATCAGGATGAATAGGTATATGAAAGAAACCTGAATAACCGTCCAAGAAACAGAAATGAGAGTGTCTAGCTAAACGTTCCAACATCTGATCAATAAATGGTAAAGGGAAATGATCTTTTCTGGTGGCTTTGTTAAGTTTTCGATAATCAATGCACATTCTCCAGCCAGATTCAACTCTTTTAGTTATTATTTCTCCTTTCTCATTTTCGACTACTGTGACACCTCCTTTCTTAGGTACAACATGCACAGGGCTGACCCATTTGCTATCAGATATAGGATATATGATTCCTGCTTCTAACAACTTCATAACTTCCTTTTTCACAACCTCGCTCATAATCGGGTTTAGTCTCCTCTGATGTTCTCTCGAAGTTTTACAATCTTCTTCTAACATAATGCGATGCATACAGATAGAGGGACTTATTCCTTTAAGATCAGTGATATTATATCCTAAAGCCGTTGGATATTTTCTTAGAATTTGTAAAAGTTTTTCAGTTTCGGTTTCGCCAAGATCTGCGTTGACTATCACTGGTCGTTCGAGTTCGGGATCTAGGAATTCATACCTTAGATTTTTAGGAAATGTTTTGAGTTCTAAAGATGATTTTCTTAAATTTTGTGTAGGATTAGGTGCTATAGCTAAGCATTCACTTAGATTACTACTCAGATTTTCATCGAGATTGTCTTTATTTTCAAGCTCAGCTTCTTTTCTACATTCATCGATGATATCCATGAAGTAACAAGTATCTTCAATTGCAGGTGCTTTCAGGAACTGAGAGAGGATAAATTCGATTTTCTCTTCGCCTACTTCAAAAGTAAGTTTTCCTCTTTTTACATCTATAATTGCACCGGCTGTGGCTAAGAAAGGTCTTCCAAGAATGATTGGGGTAACTTCGTCCCCCCTTATGTCCATAATAATGAAATCAGTAGGTATATAGAATTGGCCAATGCGTACAGGAACATTCTCAAGAACTCCTGCAGGATATTTAATTGACCTATCTGCTAGTTGAACGGACATTTTGGTTGGTCTGAGTTCTCCCATGTCAAGTTTCTTGCATATGGATAACGGCATCACACTTATACTGGCTCCAAGATCACATAAGGCTTTATCTATGACAAATTTGCCAATTACACATGGAATAGAGAAACTTCCAGGATCTTTGAGTTTAGGAGGCATTGTGTCTTGAATAATTGCACTACATTCATGATAAGCATGCGGTTTCATTATCCTCTAGCTTTTTCTTATTGGAAAGAATCTCTTTAAGGAATTTAGCATAGGAGGGCATTTGAGTTATAGCTTCGGTAAAAGGAATTGTAACATTAAGTTGCTTCAGAAGATCCACGAATTTCTTGAATTGTCCCACATCCTTAGTTTTAACTAACCTTTGAGGGTATGGAATACGAGGTTTGTAAGGTGGTGGGGGTATATAAGGTTCGTCCTTTTGTGTGGTATCTTCACTATTATCTTTCTGATTTTCCTTTTCTGGTTTATCTTGGGTTTCAGATTGTTTGACAGAGTTTTGTTGCATAGCTGGGCTATTGTTTCTAGGATCTACAGGTCCATCATACTCTGTCCCGCTTCTTAAGATAACAGCATTTGCATGTCCTTTGGGATTAGGTTGAGGCTGTCCAGGAAAAGAACCAGCAGGAGCAGCAGAAGCCGCTTGTTGTTGAGCTACTTGAGAGATTTGTGTTTCTAACATTTTATTGTGTGTAGCTAAAGCGTCAAGCTTGTTAGATAATTGCTTAATATGCTCATTAGTGTCTTTATAATTTGGGATTGGTTAGCTGTGAAGTGCTCTATCATGATTTCCAAATTAGACTTCCTAGGAGCATTTGACGTATTAGGATCATTATTAGGGTGATTTGGAATAGCTTTAGGATAACCAGGTGGTGTAGCAGGAGCTTGCCCAGGTGCGTACAACGCATTGTTATTCTTGTAGGAAAAATTAGGGTGATTCTTCCAGCCAGGATTATGTGTTCTTTGTAAGGATTATTCATGCGTAATTCGCTTTTCAACTGGAACTCCTGTTAGAAGTGGGCATTCGGAGCAAGATGTGATTGAATACCACATAGGTCAAGTTTGAGCAATTGCGACCTGTGCGGGAGCGATGGTAAGATTCTCAAGCTTTTGGTGAGAGCTTCCACTTTAGCGTTGACTTGATCCGACTATTCACTTCACCATGGCACCTTCGTTTGAGATTTCTCGCTAACTCTCTGTACCCCATTGGTAATGGTTACGAGCCATGCTTTCGATAAGTTGTTTTACTTGACATATGGTTTATTCATCGATGCGCCACCAGTGCGTCTATAGTCAATCTCGTATTGTACAAGAGACCATTGTAAAGCGTGTGAATGATCACCATTCTTCTAAACCATGATGAGGGCAAAGTCTAAGCATGTCTTTATAACGTTCCCAAGCTTCAAAGAGTGATTCATTGTCTTTTTGTCTGAAACCATTGATGTTGGCTCTGAGCATAGCAGTTTTGCTTGGAGGAAAATATCTAGCCAAGAAGACTTCAACTCATCCCATGTGGTGATTGAGTTGGAAGGAAGAGATTGGAGCCATCGCGAGCTCTGTCTCGAGAGAAAAGGAAATAAGCGCAATCGTATCGCCTCGGGGTTTACACCATTCGCTTTTACGATTACTGCGTCTTGCAAACAACGTGAGATGAAGATTCGGTCGTCGAGGAGCTCGGCGGTTCTGCTGAGCGGCGGAAAGAAGCGAAGGTTTTAGCTCGAAATCGTTTGACGATAGCGGGAGCAACAATCTATTATGAGGCTCCGCTGAGAAGGAACAGTAGTCCTTAAGAGGACGAGGAGCGAGCATTATTTCACCATCTTCTTGAGTTCTTCAACGTCGGGAAGTTTGGTCAAAGGAAGATTGTTGCGTTCTAAATACTCTTGAATTCGTCTTCTTAATCTAAGGTAGCGCTCGATATCGTATATAGGTATATGCAAAGGCGCCGAGAGGCGAGTATTTGGCATACAGGAGGAAAAGAAATAGTTTCTATAGTCTATACTGTAATAAAATTACGATATCAACTTAAATAGTCCCGACGGCGCCAAAAACTTGATCGCGACTTTATCGTCTATAATAATCGGAGACGCAAGTATACACCTATCGCATAGTTTTAAAAGATATCGAACCTAAGGGACTATAAATTGAACTAACGTAATCCAAACTTACTATGTAAAGCTATAGCTATCGAATAAATAAATGGGGAATTTTGGGTAATAAAACTTAATTTTAATTAAAATAATAATAATGCGAATATCGGTATGTATTCATTAATTCTAAAGAATCCGCTTTCCTTATTTTCTAAAATGATAATAATTTCTTTTTAAAAAAAGTATTTATTTAAAATCTACTCTCAAACTTTCGCTCTATTGAAATAAATTATAATTTTAAACTCTAATGTATGCTTTCGCTATCCCATTGATTTTAAAATTACTTTTGAAAATAAATAAAGTTTAATTGGTTTTAAAAGCATAGATCTTTAAAAACAATACCTAGTATCTACTATCGATTTTAATCCTCAAACTGCTCTATTGGTTTCTAATCTTTTCGGTTTATTAACCTCAAACTTTCGCTCTGTTGGTTTCTAAACCTTTTTAACAAAATAAATTAGATAACTAAATCGGAAAAATATTTATTTTATAAAATATAATCAAGCCGCTTTATTCGGATACTTTCAAATTAACTCATTACATACCGATATTTAAATAATTTAGCCAGACATATTCATAAAAACAAACATGAATAAATTAAAGGTTTTAACATTCATTAATAAATTCATGGCAAACAAATATATCTCATGCAACAATTAATTAAATAAATAAAGCAATGTAAATAGAAACTGAATTAAATAAATCTTGGAAAGAATCCTTGAAGTCGAAATAACTCGTTAACGTCTCGGTTCTTCAACAGAATTTAAATAACAATGCTTGAAAAGAAACTAGCTCTAAGAACAATGGAAAATAACTCTGGAAATAAAAATCTAAAAACTGGGAAAAGAAAGCTGAGAATCGGTGTGTGAAAATATGATTTCTAGGTGCCCTTTTATAGTGGTAGGGTGTAACCATTTAATCCTAAATATTCGACCACTTTCTCCTAAAATCTCTCGCTCCAATGCCTTGGTCGTCCAAAACTCCTCCTATTTTTCCTCCACGTTGAGGCAGGCGTCCCACGCAACTCCTAGGGCCAACGTGGCCTGAGAGTCGTCTCCCACTAAGGGAAGACTCGAGGCGCCTCCCTTTAGGAAGAGGGTTGAGACGTCGTCTCACCCTAGAGCGTGGCCTTTAGGGTTTTGCTTGTTTGGGCCTTGCGCTTTGGGCTTCGGCTCCTTGATCCATTGTTTTGCTTTGCACACCCCTTTTCTTCATTTCTTGCACATTTTATCAAATATTTCTCTTAATTTCTTCACTTTGCTCATTTTGTTTATTTAAAATAAAATACCTGAAACAATGAAAATACCAGCGTAATATGGAAATAAAATGAAATAATTAAATAAAAATACTAACATTATTTATGAAAATTAAATCAAATATACTATATAAAATCGTGTTATCATTTGTCTACTAACTTTACATGTATGTCTTCATAGTGATGTTTGATGTTTGTTTATGGTTTTTATAAACCTTGTATATTTATGTTGTGTCTAATGACTTCACTTCCCATGACATATTGCATGATTGTTCACTCATTTGTTTCCATTTCATTTTCTTCCTCGTTTTCTTTGTGATTAGCTATTGTGCTATCGTTTTTTATGTATTGCCATCATCCATTATTTTCTTGATGTATCATCATATGTAGTTTAGTGTTTTATCATTCTAACTTTTATTGTTAACCCATTTGTTGAGTGTGCAAGGGATTTCTATCCAAAGTTCATCTGATACGCGAAGCTTTATCCGACTTCTTGAAGTGCACCTGAGGCGATTTCTCGCACCATGCAATGAAGTTCTTTATTTTTAGTTAGTTATTGATTTATTTCGATTGGGTTGTATTATTTAGACTTTTTATTCGGACTTTTGATTCGATACATCCCCATTCATAAACTTGTACCCCCATTCCCATATGGTTTGTAATAGTTTAGGATTTTACGCGGTTGTAATTCAATTAAAACACATAGCCTCCTCTTGAGCTCCTCACCAGTGAACAAGTATACATACACAATACACACTCTCACACATTCATAGTTTGGTCCTAGTATTTTTTACGGTGACAACTATTCGATCAATTGTTCCAATTGGTCGTTTAGAATACTAGTGCGACGATAGTCCCACTTTTTAGGAGCATACATATCTCCACCTTGTATGGGCTCGCTTGATTTCCATCTCTTGACCTCTTGGTTCTTATAACAATTTCCTTTAAATGGTTTTATAGTTGAGTTTAGGCATGACCATTCTCACAAGGTTAATCAAGTTTCGAATTTGGTTAATCATAACCCGAACCGATCACCTTGGTCCATATACAAAGTGCTCCATGCTAAAGGGTCTCATGGTTGGGGGTATGAGCAGCTACTCTCACAGGGTTAATCAAGTATTTCCCTTGGTTAATCATAACCCGATTAAATCCTCCATACATACCCCAAACATTCCAAGTATTCTTTTTACGATACTAATCATTTTGTTGATATTGTTGCCAGGAGTTCGTGACCGTTTATTGGCGCAACTTGGGCACACTTGGATGGTTGATGGTGAGATTCATAATCTTTTGAGAATGGAGCTTTAAAGCAGATTAAGAGCGCAATCCTTATCGTGGGAGTTTAAATACGCTTCCAGTAGAGTTTCCTTATCTCGTGCGTGTTGAAGAAGCAACCGAATTTCTCCGTTACGTATCATCGTCGCCTTCTTTATACATGATGTTTCATCATCCATGCATATTTTATTATTATTTACATGATGTTTTTCCATCCATGTCTGTTATCTTGATGTTTTGTCATCCATGCTTGATGTTTCGTCATCCATGCATATTTTATCTTTCTTACATGATGTTTTTCCATCCATGTCTGTTATCTTGATGTTTTGTCATCCATGCCTGATGTTTCATCATCCATGCATATTTTATCATTCTTAAATTATGTTTTTTCCATCCATGTTAGATGTTTCATCATCCATACATGTTTTTATCATTCATTCTAAGTGTGATTGCTTGCTTCTTTCTCTCTTTTACGAGATTGCCATGTTCTCCGTAGGATCTTTAGTTCACTCTTCTCCAAGTTTAAACTAAATAGACCTTAGGTTTGATATACATGCATGATAACTTTAGGTAGATTCTCCCCTTGTACCCACCCATAACTTAGGGACAACTTTGTATGATAATAATTAGGATTAGAAATAAGTTAGTTTCCCTTAGCCTTTTTACCTTTATCCTTTTGCATCATTAAAACTAAAATCTTATTTTGTCAAGTGCATTAAGATACTCTAATAATATGAAACTCTTTCCAAAATAAAATATACAAACCAATATTCTTAGTCTTAGGATGCTTCGTCATTCCGTCTGTTGCTGATGTTTCATCATCCCGTCTGTTGCTGCTATTTTGTCATCCTGTCTATTGTTGATGTTTCGTCATCCCGTCTGTTGTTGATGTTTCATCATCATGGGGGTGTTTCATCATTGCTGTTTGTTATCTTGTATTCTAAATTAAAAAACAAAAACCAACCAAAACATGTGAGGCGAACTACGGTGCCCTGAATTTCCCATTGCACGAGGGAATACGTAGGCATCCTGTCGCGGGACTTGATCGAGCAACCTTTGTAAATATTTTCTTCTTTTCCCCGTGTTTTCTTTCTTTTACCCCTTTCTTTTATTTCTTTATTCTTTATTTCTTTTCTCATGCATTATACCTCATATACATATATATTTATACCTTTACACCCATTAGATAGAAAGTAAAAGCGGATACCATAGAGTACTACGGGTGCGTGGGGTGCTAATCCCTTCCCCTCACTTAACAGACTTCCTTACCTAATCTCTCGGTCGCAAGACCGTGATTTCTCCCTCTCAGGTTTACTTGATGTTTACCTTTGCCTCTCAGTGGGATAAAAAACATTTGATGGCGACTTCGTTGATATATCCCATATATCTGATGATTTTTCGGCCGATTGTTTCAGCTGGCGACTTCACTGGGGACAATTGACCTATTGTTGGTCCGTTCAGAAGTCAATCCTTGATTTTATTTTCTTTTCTTTTGGGTGTTTTATTGTATTGTTTATTGCTTTATAGCTTGTTGTTATTATATATATATATACTTGTACGTGTTTGCATGCATTTGCATATGGATCTGAATATATTATTTTGTCTGCTGTTGTGCTATTGTTTTTCTTTGTGGGTGGGAATTACAAGAGGTAAAAGGCCCAATACCCCGGCCATTGCACTATAGGCTACATGGATACTCATGTTGAATCTCGTGTTCCATTGACACGTGCGAGGAGGCATGAGATACCACACTCAGACGAGGTTCAATTGATGGTACTTCACCCTACATCGTTTGCGTAGATGGTGCAGTACTTGATAAAGAACTATCCACTCTGTTTATCATTAGGTACCCAGTTGTGTCTAGAAATACCCGTGAGGTTGGGTTAGGACAGGTACAAATGCTGACTATTGTTACTTGGTTCTTTGATATTCTGAAGTGTTCTGAGTTATTGGTTTTGTTGGTGACTTTGGGTACGATGGTGATGTTGTTCCCGTTGGTGACTTTAATCTCCTGGTTTTGTTCTGGATTTCTCACTTTGTAATGGCCATTTATTTTGGCAATTTACCAATTATCCATCATTTTGGAAGCCTTGATCCCGTACAGTTGTTGATCTACATGGTACCTAGTTCTTGTGTGTTCTGAAGTGGTGCCGGAATTGTGATTATGCGTCTTTTAGATGGTTCGGAAATAGTGCAGCTGTCATACCCCAAAATTTTCCCTCCATCTACTCAAGAGATTTCATACATCTATACTCAAAGATCCATCAAGAGTTGATCAGACAAACTCTCTCCTAGACAATCAACCCAAACTAGGGTTTGGTATCTCTCAGGTCAAAATGGACTTCCAACATCTCCAATGGTCTTCATGCCTCCTCATATGCTTCAAAGATTCTCCATGTCAAGTTTCAAGCTTCACAGATCAAGTTTCCTCAGACAATTGCTCAGATGGTTGAAAATCAGTTGTATTGGACAAAAAGTCAACTGTGGTCAACATACAGTCAAACTTCATAATTTTTGGTCAACATCCTCATTTTGAAGTTATATTCATCATTTGATCAAGGGTTGATCATGATTCATCAAGAAAACTATAGATTTGCTCAAAAGTCAAACTTTCTAAATTAGGGTTTCTAGGTGAAAAGTCAACTGAACTTTGACTGATCATAACTTTCTCATACTTTCTCAGAAAGCTTCCCACCAAAGCTCATTTTGAAGGAAATTCAATTCTCTACAACTTCATGTCTCACAAGAATGTCCAAAAAATGCTTCATTTGAGAGGTATAGCTCAAAACATTACAGGTCATTTTCAAAGTCAACAAAAAGTCAACTTTTTGTTTTGAAGATATATTGAGCATGGTAACTCCAATTGAGATGAGACCAAAACGTTTGGTTAGAGGACTCTTAGAGCTTTCCAAAAAGTCCAAGAACACTCAAACATGTGAAAAATTGAGCAAGATACACCATTCACAAGTTGGGCAATTTTGAAAGAATGCACAAAGAGAGATACTTCTAAAAATCAAATTTTTTGCAAATGGGCTTGCTTTTTCTTCATCCAAACTTATTCCTCATACAATTAGGAATATCCAAGCTCAATGCCACAAATTTTTGATTTATTTTTCTATTTAATTTGGAATTTATTCATTTAAATGCAAATTAAATTTAAAAATAAAGTATAAAATCAAAATTAATTGAAAGATTGATTTTTATTCTTTCCTTGAGACTCAAGTAACTCACAAAGACCAGCAATTTTCGAAATTTGATCAATATGGCAAGATTGGATTGGAAATTAATCAAGCTTTGAAAATTTGATTTTATACAAAAATCAAATTTGATTTACATTGAATGTTGATTGATTCTTGCCAAAAACCATCCCAAATCCATCCAGTATAAATACATGATGCATACCTATCAAGAGAGGACAGAAAAATTGCCTTAGAAACCCTATTCCAAAGCTCAAAAAACCGTGACCTTCAAGCTATTGGCAATCACACTTCCAGCCGTTTTCAATCAATTTTGAGGTGTCCAACACATTCCTTGACATCTCTAGAATCGAATCAGACCTTTACATTGCCAAAAACCATCAAGACTCGTGAAAACCGAAATTGGTTTGTTCTTGAAATTTCAAAAATCGTATTCTTTCATTCATGCATTATTAACATGATTTGTGTTTGTTTTTGTGTTTAGTGATGAATTTGCAAGCTTTCTGGGCACTCCAATTGAATTTCCATGGCCAGGAATGCATAACACCATTGTTAGGGTTTCTGAGACCGATTTAGGGTTTCACAAAATACGTAAAATTGGAACATAAGACCACCACCGTTGTGTTTAGAATCCAATTTGCAATCGATTCATGTACTCACAACTAATTTATATTATGTGTATGAGATTTTGGAAATTGCAGGGGTTATAGCGTCGCACTGAGGCCGACGCTATGTTTTCAAAAATTCAAAAGGTTGAAGATGAAGTTCTTGGCGCGGGAACGAAGCAATCGGAGGGTGACGCGTGCTTGTATTCCACTCACTTCGTTTTCAAACATCAGATGCAACGTGGCCCAGTGGTTAAGGCGTTCACTATTCCTGGATCCTCTCCCATGTCCTGAGTTCGATCCCTATGGGCACCGGTTTTCCTTCTTTTTTTCAAACTTGCAATATTTTCATATTTTCTAATTTTCTAATATTTTTGCATTGTTTTAATTAATTTCATGTTTTTATTTCTTCATTAAAAAATTATCAAAAATATTTATTCTTTTTACATTACTTTCATAAAATCTTTATTTAATTTAATAAATTAAAAAAACATATTTTTGCATGCATATTTATTTTTATTTATAATTTTGCATTTAAATCATTTTAAATTCATTTTTAATTACTAAAATACATCCAAAAAATCCCAAAAATTTATTTTAACATATTTATATTATTTCCAGCATGTAATAATTTTCTCATATAAAAACTTGCATTTTTTCTAACATTTTCTCTTATTTCGATTTCATCATATTTTCTGATTTCTCTTATCATTTCACAGGTTCTTCCGATTCAGACGTTTCTTTACCGTTTTCATTTTATTTTTCAATAATGTAACTGTATACGAGATGTAATAGTTTAAATTAGGACTTTATTTTCCGCATTTTAAATTATGTATCTGCCCCAAAGCCATGTAATAGTGTAGGACATTTACTTTCCGCATCTTTACATTCCGCATTTTAATTTCCGCACCCTATAAATTGCTAGTAACTAGGCGTGTATGGCAAGATAATAACGAACATAGCTCACTCTAATCTTCAAGAATAAAATATCTGAAATCAACACACTTCACACATGCACCCTTAGGGTAATTCTCTCGTTGCCTTACGATTACAAATGGTCATGTCCCTCGAACGTAGAGGTATTCTAGCACCGTTGCCTACGAAACAAATCATCATAGTCCCTTCGATACAAAGATCATAAGACCCACGATGTCGCCTCCGAATACATGATCTTGACCCTCGATTGTCGCCTACGAAAAAAATGATGATAGTCCCTTCGAATGTGCTAGGATACTTCCTACAAGTTGCCTTCTATGACCATCCGACGTCCCTTCGAATGACCCGCATACATCCAACGAATGGAGCTACCTACTAACTAATGGTAAGGCTAGCACTATTCTAAAGGAACGTAGAAGTACGAAAACGACCAATTATGAGTGGGTAATAAGTCTTTTAGTTGCTCGCTCTACCAAATGCTTTTCACACCACACACTTTTGTCAAAGTTCAAACTCTTTTCAAAACGAAACATTTCCGAACACTTTGTATACATTCCTACATGAATCATTACAAAGTCAAAGCGAAATGCCTTTTCAAAACATTTTTGTCAAACACACAGAAAGCAATTAAAAAGTGATCTAGAGCAACTAAGAGCCCGTAGATAACTACGGATGAAAAGGGGTGCTAATACCTTCCCTTTTCATAACCATTATCCCGAACTCAGAATCTAAACGAAGGTCTTTTTCTGTACTTTTACCTTCCCTTAATTGGATAAAAATAAAAGTCGGTGGCGACTCTTGCTATCCGCACATTTGCGATACAAAATCCTACAAAGTCAGTTCACCGTGTTACAGAACTGGCGACTCTGCTGGGGAAACTTTTTAAAGAGAGAATTGCCTTAGGGATCTCTAGATAACTTTTATTGCTTATTGTTTGACTTGTATGCTTTATCTTTAAGGGTTGCTTGGGTATTATATTTGTGGGGGATCCTACACCCGGATCCAGGTTTCCTTTTAGGTAAGTAGCATTAGATCATCGTGACCGCTAGACGTATAACTAAACGGTCAACATGATGGCTACGTTAGTGTGACACTTTGGATGTCCTGATACTCTTCATTTCCAAGTTGAGGATAGTATTTGGCTTCTGCGTGGTGTCATCAAGCACTAACTAAACTTTTAGAACCTTAATTGACCCATCTTGGCCATTAGAAGGTAGTGAGATGGCCGGCTTTGGTGCAGACTAAGGTTGGTTGATACTCGATGCTACGCTCATTGAGATCAGACTTTTGGGATATTTTTGATCGACCACTTGGCCGTCGTATTGAAATAAACGCCTACGAGAAAGATCTATGATATGAGATTCCTAGAACCCGGTTACTATTATAGGACAGGATGAACCAACTCAAACTTTTGGTGGGGTAATCACCTATACCTCTTGCAAGCCTTAAACCTAGGCTCATTGTGTGAATTGTTTGTGTGTGCTAAACATGACATCATGACATCATTCGCATTGCATATCATTTCTAACTATTTCAAGGACCTAGGGATTTATCTTTGCTCTGTTTTGTAGGAATTATGGCTTCTAGAAAGACAATCCGAATCAACTTCATGGGTATATCTTCTCAGCTCAAAGAATTGGTTTCTGAAATTCCCGACCATGCTCAGTTCATCAAAAGACATGGTTATCTACTCGACTTGGTTATCTCCGGCTTTGAATAAGATATGATGCATGTCCTATTCCAGTTCTTTGATCCGAAACACCATTGCTTCACGTTCCCAGATTATCAGTTGGTTCCTACCTTGGAAGAGTTCTCTAAGCTACTTGGGATACCTATTCTTGACCAAATTCCGTTCACCGGTTTGGAAAAGGTTCCTAGATATGAAGACATCGCATCAGCCTTACATCTCAAGCGCTCGGACATTGAAGCCAATTGGGAAACAAGAAGCGGAGTTAAGGGTTTACTTTCCAAGTTTATAATTAAGAAAGCCCGAGAATTCCTCAAAGTTATGAGTTTCCATGCATTTGAAAACATTGTGGCCTTACTAATTTATGGTTTGGTTCTATTTCCTAACTCGGATCAATTCATAGATATCAATGCCATCAAATTGTTTCTTACCCACAATCCTGTGCCTACCTTACTTGGAGACATCCTACATTCTCTCCACACTCGTACTACTAAGAGACAAGGAACTCTCATGTGTTGTATACCGTTACTTTCAAGGTGGTTTATTTCGCACCTTCCTCCATCAGTTTTGAAGAATGAACAAAGGTTGAGATGGTCTCAAAGATTGATGTCACTCTCTCATTCAGATATCCGTTGGAGTCTTTTTTCTCAAAAGGACTTCACATTCATCGAGCGTTGTGGAGAATTCCCTAATGTACCGCTACTTGGTATAAGGGGAGGTCTTACTTACAATCCTTCTCTAGCTCTACGTCAGTTTGGTTTTGCTCGAAAAGATGGTCCACATGATATGCTTCTCCAAGACATTGTGTTCGATTACAACCATGATCTCCAGAATTACCGACGAAGGTTCATACACGCTTGGGGCATGGTAAAGAAGACTGATACCAAGACTTTGGGGCACCAAAATCCCATTCCTTGGGAACCTTACCTAAAATGGGTGCGAGCTCGAGCTCAAAACCTCATGATGCCATTCACGCCTGTTCTACCAATAATTATGGAACCTGTTGCTATAGGTGACGTACCTATCTTGTTCTCCATCGACATGCCTATTGATTTTGAAGACTTGAAGAGATCCTGAAGATTTTGAAGCTAAAGAAAGAGTGCTAGAGTTGACCAAGCTACTTCATGGGAAGCATCAACACCTACCTCGACACCAAGGGAGACTTAGAGCTCTAGGATTTTTATGCTTTTCTTTTATTGTTTTGAACTATCTTTTGTACTTAAAAAGAAAGAGAATAATGAAAAGAGTACTAATAAATGCTTGTTCATTGCTTGTTTAACAAATTTAAGTCTCTAAGGTCCTTGAAAACATTGCATTGCATTCGCATAAACATCGCATAGCATAGCATAACATTGCATCACAGGTACATTGGAGATTGGTTTTCTCATTTGCTCGCTATTTATTTTAGCAGAAATGGCTCTCGAACAGACTGTCAAAGATCTCCAAGCTCGAATGCTCGGTTCAGTGAGATGTTCACTAGCTTGGTCCAAGGCCAAGAGGATCTGAAGAAGCTCATCAACAGAAAGAAGAAGGTTGTTGGTCTCCTCAACATGGGCAGACGCTACAAAGGTGGTCCTAAGAGGGTCAGTCGAATAGAGCTCTCGGAAGGAAGTTTCAAGAAGGAAGATGAGCAAAGTAACAAGGGTGATGACGAAGGCAGCCAGCATGAGCCTGAAAAAGACTATGATAATGGCCAGTACTCTGAGGAAGATGACAAGTACAAACAACTTGAAGACCGTCTAAATGCTGTGGAAAACCTAAAGATGTCCGGGCTGAATTTTGATGATCTGAGTCTTGTCTCTGGTGTTGTGATTCCTCCCAAGTTCAAAGTCCCAACTATTGCTAAGTATGATGGCATGTCTTGCCCTAAGCTGCATTTGAAATCCTATGTTCAAAAGATCAACCCCATGTGATGAGAAAGTTGTGGATGCACTATTTCCAAGAGAGTTTGTCCGGAACTCAGTTGGAGTGGTATTATCAGTTAGAGAATGACCGTATCGGTACTTGGAGTGACTTGGCTGATGCTTTCTACAGACAGTATGAGTACAATGCTGAATTGACACCTACTCGCATGCAACTACAAAGCATGTCTATGGGTCGTGTGAGAAGTTCAAGTATGCTCGAAATGGAGAGATTTAGCGTGAGTTCAACCACCCTTGTCCAATAGGGAATTGGTTGATATGTTTATGGGGACAACGCAGCCCATTCTTCAATCATCGATTGGAAACTCTTGATCGGATTCACCGCGTCTTGACGAGAGATTGGTATTAAGAGTGGAAAGATTCGGTAGAGTCATCTTTAAATCTTTGAAGAGATCTTTTGGTGGTAAGAAAGAAGCTAATGTTGTGTATGGTCAGAAAAGCCGAGCCAAGACCGACCGTGCTCAATCTGTGTGGGCAGTTGTGATCTCCAATCCTACATCAGCACAACCTCAAGGAGACAACGCGCGTATCCAGAACGTGCCACGAAGATAATTTACGAAGATCAACATGCCTCTGTCGCGAGCCTTGCAACACATGTTGAACGCAGAGCTAATAACCTTGAGGGATCCTCCTCAGAATGTCAACACTTCCTCTCCGAGATACAACCCTAATGCTAAGTGTGCTTACCATTCCAATAGCCCAGGACATAACACTGATGATTATTGGGCTCTGAAGAACAAGATTCAAGATATGATTGAAGCTAAGCAGATTGAGTTTGATCCTCCTGTCGAGACTCCGAATGTGATCAACGCGCCTATGCCTAACCATGACAAGAGTTCCAATCTTTGTTGGTGGCGATACTTACATTTTCAACATAGAGGACTTGACCATCCCTCTGATGAGTGTTAAGAAGAATCTGCTACAAGCCGGTGTCAATCCAGGATGCCCAGAGGATTGTCGTTGGTGCCCATCTGCACCCAATGGTTGCCCTTGGTTGAGAAGGCGTGTTCAGTGCATGATGGATAACCGTGAGATACTATTTCTGAAACCACCTGTGCAGGAGCTGTGTGAAGATATGTCTAAGCTGAAGATCGAAGATGTGAATGAGACAGTACCACCTGTGTGGGACACCTTGGGGCAGCCAAGTGGAAAGTATGATTACATGGTGAAGTACACTGTCCCTGATAGTTACAAGATTCCTATTGAAGATGTTAAGGCGACCGGATGGGGTGACGATTTCCCGAAGACTATGCCGATGTTAACACTATAAGGATAACCTCGATCTGTGCCTGGGTGGCACCTCCATTATCACTTCTCCAAGACCGGTTCCATATTCCTCGACAAGGCTATCCCTTGGAATTATGGATCTGAAGTTTACTATCATGGTGTCAAGCAAGACCCTCTGACTATTGAAGACCTTACAATTGAAGCTACCATTCGACATTGACAACATCACCGGATCGGCAAGGTGACCGAGCGGAAGAGTGTTCTCTCGGATATCTCTCCTCAAAAGACAACTGCGACTCCACTCGCATTCCAGCTATTCAACCCACTCCCAAGCTAGAGGAAAGAACGGTGACTCATCACCTCGGCCGAAGTACCAAAGGAAGTTGGGAAGACACCTTGAACAAGAAATGGAGAAATTAAAGATTATCAAGAAGAGTGACTACAATATTGTGGAACAGTTGGGACAGACTCCGTCCAAGATCTCCATGCTTGCTCTGCTCTTGTGCTCCGAGGCTCATGCTAACGCCTTGGTGAAGTTTCTGAAGAATGCTCATGTGCCGCAAGATACTACTACCGATCAGTTTGAAGTTTGTATTGCTAGCCTGGCTGCCAGCAACGGCCTAGGCTTCTCGATCTTGATTTGACTCCTAGGAAAGAAACACAACAAAGCCTTGCACATCTACTGAATGCAAGGTACTACCTTATCTCATGTTTTGGTGGATACCGGTTCTACTCTGAATATCCTTCCGAAGACTGCTTTTGATCGGCTTGATGTCGAAGGGTTGGTTCTGAGACCCAGTGATATTATTGTGAGGGCTTTTGATGGTTCTAAGCGGACAGTGCTTGGAGAGCTCACTCTGCCTGTTAAAGTCGGTTCCCAGACTTTTGATTCTACTTTCTTTGTCATGGACATCCGTCCAGCCTACTCTTGCCTACTTGGACGCCCTTGGATACATGGGGCAAGCGCTATTACCTCTACCCTACATCAGAAGCTGAAGTACCCGGTGAAAGGAAAAGTTGTTACAGTATGTGGTGAGGAAGAATATATGGTCAGTCATCTACAGTCGTTCCGATACCTCGAGATGGAAGGTGAATTCTTCGAAACTCCCTGTCAAGCTTTTGAAACAATACCTAGAGTCATGCCTGTTGACTCTCCCACCACTCCTGAAGTTACACAAGCTCCGCCTAGGATGGCCTCATTGAAAGATGCTCAAGCTGCTGTTGAAGAAGGTAGTTCTATTTGGGGACGGCTCCCTAATCTTCCTTTCAAATTTGACAAATGGTTTAGGCTTCACCATCAAGTCGAAGATGATACGCCGTGACGTGCCGACCAACTTCCTTTCCGCATAAGCAGGATCCATGCTATAGAAGGCGGCGACGACTTGACATCGGCAAGTGGATCTTCCAACTCGGATCATGGGCTCGGAATTGGAAGGCGAAGGCGTCATACCAATCTCCTTTAGTCGAGTAATTGCTCTTGTTTTGTTTTGCTTTTGTATTTCTTTATGTTTTGAACAATAAACTTTGAAAGCCTAGTGCCTTGCCGGGCATCATGGTTCGTTTGCAAGGGTTATTATCATCATTTGCGTATTTTCATTCAATAAATCGTTGGACTTTTGCATTCAATTGTTTGTTTTCTTTCTTTTACTTTATCACCCTTCAAAAGCTATGTGTTTCTTACACACACCGTGATACAACTGCAGAATCACTCGAATCTCGTTAATATGACTATGCTATTGCTAAATATGACTTGATAATCCGATCTACCAAGCGAAGGCGAAAGTGAGGAAGATTGTGAAGTGCGGAGAACTCTCGGCTACTGAAGAAGCGAGTTATCTGACCACAAGAAGCGAGTTGAGGTTGTGAATTTGGAGTCTTGACAAAGAAAAGAGATCAAGATAGGGCGGGTCTTGAGCAGTGTTAAAGAAAGATTGATTCGGATGCTCGAGACTATGTTGGGGTTTTGCTTGGTAATACGAAGACATGCTGGTTTAGACATTGATATTGTGGTGCCGATTGCCGACAAAGAAGGTTTTCTTCTGTGAAAGAAGGTTAAATCGCATCGTCTGAAATGTCGAGAGAAAATCAAAGCGAAGTTATGAACGATTCAATCGGTTTCTTAGCATGTCCCTCTTATCCCCAGTGGGTTGCAAATGTGGTACCCGTGCCCAAGAAGGATGGCAAGGTGCGAATGTGTGTGGATTACGGAGATCTGAACAAAGCGAGTCCGAAAGATGATTTTCCACTGCCTCATATTGATGTTCTGGTTGACAACACCGTTCAGCATAAGGTTTTCTCCTTCATGGATGGTTTCTCCGGTTACAATCAGATTAAAATGGCTCCCGAAGACATGGAAGACTACTTTTGTTACACAGTGGGGCACTTTCTGTTACAAGGTTATGCCATTCGGACTAAAGAACGCGGGCGCCACTTATCAGCGTGCTATGTGTCATACCCCAAAATTTTCCCTCCATCTACTCAAAAGATTTCATACATATATGCTCAAGGATTCTTCAAGAGTTGATCAGACAAACTCTCTCCTAGACAATCAACCCAAACTAGGGTTTGGTATCTCCCAAGTCAAGATGGATTTCCAACATCCCCAGGTCTTCATGCCTCCTCATATGCTTCAAGATTCTCCATGTCAAGTTTCAAGCCTCACAAGTCAAGTTTCCTCGACAATTGCTCGGATGGTTGAAAATCGGTGTATTGGACAAAAGTCAACTGTGGTCAACATACAGTCAAACTTCATAATTTTTGGTCAACATCCTCATTTTGAAGTTACATTCATCATTTGATCAAGGGTTGATCATGATTCATCAAGAAAACTCAAGATTTGCTCAAAAGTCAAACTTTCTAAATTAGGGTTTCTAGATGAAAAGTCAATGAACTTTGGTGATCATAACTTTCTCATACTTTCTGAAATTTTCCACCAAAGCTCATTTTGAAGGAAATTCAATTCTCTACAACTTCATGTCTCACAAGAATGTCCAAAAAATGCTTCATTTGAGAGGTATAGCTCAAAACATTACAGGTCATTTTCAAAGTCAACAAAAAGTCAACTTTTGGATTTGAAGATATATTGAGCATGGTAACTCCAATTGAGATGAGACCAAAGACATTGTTTAGAGGACTCTTAGTGCTTTCCAAAAAGTCCAAGAACACTCAAAAATGTGGAAAATTGAGCAAGATACACCATTCACAAGTTGGGTAATTTTGGAAGAATGCACAAAGAGAGATACTTCAAAAAATCAAATCTTTTGCAAATGGGCCTACTTTTCTTCATCCTAACTTGTTCCTCATGCAATTAGGAATGTCCAAGCCCAATGCCACGAATTTTTGATTTATTTTTCTATTTAATTTGTAATTTATTCATTTAAATGCAAATTAAATCTTAAAATAAATTATAAAATCAAAATTAATTGGAAGATTGATTTTTATTGCTTTCTTGTGATCAATCAACCCATAAATGCCACAATTTCGAAATTAGATCAAATTTGGCAAGATTGGATTGAAATTGGACAAAATTTGAAAATTTGATTTCATGAGAATATCAAATTTGATTTCCATTGAATATTGATTAATTCTTTCCAAATTCAATCCCAAATCCATCCGATATATACTTGATGCATCTCAATTGCAAGACGAAAAAATTGCTCTAGAAACCCTATTCTCAAAGTCAAAAATCCGTGCACTTGAAGCAATGGCAACCCTAGTTTTGCTTGATTCACCCATTCAAGCCTTCCATTGTGTTCCTTGAGGCTCTCGAGTCGATCCAGACCCTTACTCTCAAAAACATCAAGAATTGAGAGAACACGATCCGGTTTGCTCATACTTTTTCAAAATCGATTTACATTTTTCATGCATTTTAACACATTTGGTTGTTGTTTTTGTGATTAGTAGGAAGATTGCAAGCGATGGGTAATTTGATTGAGTTTTCATGGCTTAGAACTCGTATTGCCATTGTTAGGGTTCTGAGTTCATTTAGGGTTTCATGAAATACATAAAATTGGACCACGAGACCTTGCCCATCGTGTTCGAATGGTGCTTGGAATTAAACCATGTCTTTAGAACTCATTTATATTATATATCTGCGTTTTCCATTTGCGGGGCCTTTAGCGTCGAAAAAAAGCTAGCTTCAAATATTCAAATGCAGGACGATGAAGCTTGTGATTGAGGAAGCGAGAGGCGACATTTGTCTTTGTTCCATTCGATCCGGATTCCAAACAAGCTTGCACACATGGCGTAGTGGTAAAGGCACACATGGCGTAGTGGTAAAGGCGCTCACTGTTTCCAGATGCCCTCAAGGGTCATGGGTTCGAATCCGGCCAGGGCATGTTTTGCTTCTTTTTTTCACAAACTTCATTATTTTCATAATTTTTTCAATTTCTAATATTTTCACATTATTTTAATTGTTTTCATGATTTTATTTTTGCATTAAAAAAATTACCAAAAACATTTTTCTTTTTACATTATTTTCATAAAAATGTTTATTTAATTTAATAAATTTAAAAATATAATTTTTGCATGCATATTTATTTTATTTATATTTTTGCATTTAATTCACTTTTAATTGCATTTTAATTATTAAATCTTTTCCAAAAAATCCCAAAAAAAAATTATTTTAGCTTATTTATCTTATTTCCAGCATATATTAATTTTCTCATATTAAAAATTGCATTTTTTCTAACATTTTCTCTTATTTCGATTTCAGCATATTTTCCGATTTTCTTATTCTTTCACGAGTTGCTCCGATTCGGACGTTTTCTTTTATCGTTTTTTTTCCAATAATGTAATTGTTCATGGGGTGTAATAGTTTAATCTAGGGTTTTATTTTCCGCATTTTAAATTATGTATACGCCCAAGCCATGTAATAGCGTAGGTTTATCTTTCCGCACTTTACATTCCGCTTTACATTCGCATTTTATTTTCCGCACCTTATCAATTGCTAGTAATTAGGCGTGTATGGCAAGACTATAATTGAACATAGCCCACTAATCTTCAAGATAAAATATTTTGACACACTTCTTTCACACTTGCACCTTAGGGTAATTCTCTCGATGCCTTCGATTTCAAAATGGTCATGTCCCTCGAGCGTAGAGGTATTCTAGCACCGCCTTCCAAACAAATCATCATAGTCCCTTCGATACAAAGATCATAAGACCCACGATGTCGCCTCCGAATACATGATCTTGACCCTCGATTGTCGCCTACGAAAATGATGATAGTCCTTCGAATGTGCTAGGATACTTCCTACAAGTTGCTTTCTATGACCATCCGATGTCCTTCGAATGTCCGGCATCCAGCGAATGGAGCTACCTACTAACTAATGGTATGGCTAGCGCTATTCTAAAGGAACGTAGTACAAATGACCAACTACGAGTGGGTAAATAAGTCTTTTAGTTGCTCGCTCCACAAATGCTTTTCACACCACACACTCTTTTCAAAGTTCAAACTCTTTTCAAAATGAAACATTTCCAAACACTTTGTATACACTCCTACATGAGTCATTGCAAAGTCAAAGCGAAATGCCTTTTCAAAACATCTTTGTCAAACACACAAAGCAATTTTAAAAAGTGATCTAGAGTAACTAAGAGCCGTAGATAACTACGGATGGAAAGGGTGCTAATACCTTCCCTTTCATAACCATTCTCCCGAACTCGAATCTAACGAAGGTCTTTTACATTACTTTTACCTTCCCTTAATTGGATAAAAATAAAAGTCGGTGGCGACTCTTGCTATCCGCACATTTGGATACAAAATCCTACAAAGTCAGTTCAAGTATTCACAGCTGGCGACTCTGAGAAAACACCTAAAGAGAATTGCCTTAGGGACTTCTAGATAACTTTTATTGCTTTTGTTTGACTTGTATGCTTTATCTTTAAGGGTTGCTTGGGTATTATATTTGTTGGGGGATCCTACACCCGGATTCGGGTTTCCTTTTAGGTAAGTAGCATTAGATCATCGTGACCGCTAGGCGTATAACTACGGTCAACATGATGGCTACGTTAGCGTGACACTTTGGTTGTCCGATACTCTTCATTCCCAAGTTGAAGATAGTATTTGGCTTCTGCGTGGTGTCATCAGCGCTAACTAAACTTTTAGAACCTTAATTGACCCATCTTGGCCATTAGAAGGTAGTGAGATGGCGGCTTTGGTGTAGACCGAGGTTGGTTGATACTCGATGCTACGCTCATTGAGATCCAGACTTTTGGGATATTTTCGATCGACCACTTGGCCGTCGTATTGAAATAAGCGCCTACGAGAAAGATCTATGATATGAGATTCCTAGAACCGGTTACTATTATAGGGCGGGATGAACCAACTCAAACTTTTGGTAGGGTAATCACCTATACCTCATGCAAGCCTTAAACCTAGGCTCATTGTGTGAATTGTTTGTGTGTGCTAAACATGACATCATGACATCATTCGCATTGCATATCATTTCTAACTATTTCAAGGACCTAGGGTTTATCTTTGCTCTTTTGTAGGGATTATGGCTTCTAGAAAGACTATCCGAATCAACTTCATGGGTATCTCTTCTCAACTCAAAAATTGGTTTGAAATTCCGACCATGCTTAGTTCATCAAAAGACATGGTTATCTACTTGATTTGGTTATCTCGGTTTTGAAGATATGATGCATGTCTATTCGGTTCTTTGATCCGAAACACCATTGCTTCACATTTCCCGATTATCAGTTGGTTCCTACCTTGGAAGAGTTCTCTAAGCTACTTGGGGTACCTATTCTCGACCAAATGCCATTCACCGGTTTGGAAAAGGTTCCTAAGTTCGAAGACATTGCATCCGCCTTACATCTTAAGCGCTCAGACATTGAAGCCAATTGGGAAACTAGAAGTGGAGTTAAGGGTTTACTTTCCAAGTTCCTAATTAAGAAAGCCCGAGAATTCCTCAAAGTTATGAGTTTCCATGCATTTGAAAACATTGTGGCCTTGCTAATTTATGGCTTTGTTCTATTTCCTAACTCGGATCAGTTCATCGATATCAACGCCATCAAGTTGTTCCTTACCGTAATCCGATGCCTACTTTACTTGGAGATATCACATTCTCTCCATACTCGTACTACTAAGCGACAAGGAACTCTCATGTGTTGTGTCCCGTTACTTTCAAGGTGGTTTATTTCGCACCTTCCTCCATCCGTTTTGAAGAATGAACAAAGATTGAGATGGTCTCAAAGATTGATGTCACTCTCTCATTCAGATATCCGTTGGAGCCTTTTCTCTCAAAAGGACTTCACATTCATTGAGCGTTGTGGAGAATTCCCTAATGTACCACTACTTGGTATAAGAGGAGGTATTACTTACAATCCTTCTCTAGCTTTACGTCAGTTTGGTTTTGCCCGAAGAGATGGTCCACATGATATGCTTCTCCAAGATGTTGTGTTCGACTACAACCACGATCTCGAATTAAGCGAAGGTTTATACGCTTGGGGCATGGTAAAGAAGCGATACCAAGACTTTGGGGCACCAAAATCCATTCCTTGGGAACCTTACCTCAAATGGGTGCGAGCTCGAGCTCAAAACCTCATGATGCCATTCACGCTGTTTTACGTAATTATGGAACTGTTGCTATAGGTGGCGTACCTATCGTTCTCCATCACGACATGCCTATTGATTTTGAAGACTTGAAGAGATCCTGGATTCAACTAAAAGAAGAAAGGGATACCTTTGAAGCTCAATGCTATGCAAGTGAGAAGAAAGTTCTAGAGTTGACAAAGCTACTTCATGAGGAGCGAAGCATCAATGCCTACATCGGCACCAAGAGGAAGCGCCCGTGGGAGACTTAGAGCTTTAGGATGTTTATGTTTTCTTTTATTGCTTTGAACTATCTCTTGTACTTAAAAAGAAAAAGAATAACGAGAAGTACTAATAAATGTTTGTTCATTGCTTGTTTAACAAATTTAAATCTCTTAGGTCCTTGAAAACATTGCATTGCATTCGCATAAACATCGCATAGCATAGCATAACATTGCATCACAGGTACATGGGAGATTGGTTTTCTCATTTGCTCGCTATTTATTTTAGCAGAAATGGCTCTTGAACAGACTGTCAAAGATCTCCAAGCTCGAGATGCTCGGTTTGATGTTCACCAGTTTGGTCCAAGGCCAAGAAGATTTGAAGAAGCTCATCAACAAGAAGAAGAAGGTTGTTGGTCTCCTCAACATGGGTAGATGTTTCAAAGGGGGTCCTAAGGTGGTCAGCCGTATTGAGCTCTCTGAAGGAAGTGTCCATATCGAGGGGAGTACCAAGGGTGATGAAGGTGAGCAGCGTGAGCCAAAGAAAGGAGGAGAGGACCACTCTGATTATAGCCAACACTCTGATGAAGATGACAAGTACAAGCAACTTGAAGACCGTCTGAATGCTGTGGAAAACCTGAAGATGTCCGGGCTGAATTTTGATGATCTGAGTCTCGTTCCTGGTGTTGTGATTCCTCCCAAGTTCAAAGTTCCTACTTTTGCCAAATATGATGGCATGTCTTGCCCTAAGCGCATTTGAAGTCCTATGTCGGAAGATCAATCCCCATGATGAGAAAGTTGTGGATGCACTATTTTCAAGAAAGTTTGTCCGGAACCCAGTTGGAATGGTACTATCAGCTAGAGAATGACCGTATCCGTACTTGGAGTGACTTGGCTGATGCTTTCTATAGACAGTATAAGTACAATCTTGAATTGACACCCACTCGCATGCAACTACAAAGCATGTCTATGGGTCGTGACGAGAAGTTCAAGGGTATGCTCGAAAATGGAGATCTAGAGAGTTCAACCACCCTTGTCCAATAGGGAGTTGGTTGATATGTTCATGGGGACAGCGGGCCCATTCTTCAATCATCGATTGGTAATTCTTCATCCGGATTCACCGGCGATATTGACATGACGCATGAAGTGGTATCAAGAGTGGGAAGATTCATGTAGAGTCATCTTCAAATCTTTGAAGAAATCTTTTGGTGGAAAGAAAGAAGCCAATCTTTGTGTCGAAAAAGAGCCAAGACCGACCGTGCTCAATCTGTAGGGGCGGTTGTGATCTCGATCCTACATCGGCCAACCTCGGTGAGACAGCGTAGCGAGCAGCGCCACGAGGCAGTTCTGAAGATCAACATGCTTTTGTCATGAGCCTTGCAACACATGTTGAAAGCGGTGATTACCTTGGGATCCTCCTCGAATGTCAACACTTCCTCTCAGTACAATCCTAATGCTAAGTGTGCTTACCATTCCAATAGCCGAGACACGACGACAATTGTTGGGCTCAAGAACAAGATTCAAGATATGATTGAAGCTAAGCAGTTGAATTTGATCCTCTGTTGAGACCCGAATGTGATCAATGCGCCTATGCCTAACCATGACAAGAGTTCCAATCTTGTTGGTGGCGATACTTATGTTTTCAACATAGATGACTTGACCATTCCTCGATGGTATTAAGAATTTGTTGCAAGCGGTGTCAATCCGGGATGCCTAGAGGATTGTCGTTGGTGCCCATCCGCACGATGGTTGTGCTTGGTTGAGAAGGCGTGTTCGATGCATGATGGATAACCGTGAGATACTATTTACGAAACCACCTGCGAAGCTGTGTGAAGAAATGTCTAAGTTGAAGATCGAAGATGTGAATGAAGCAATACCATCGTGTGGGATACCTTGGGGCAGCCAGTGGGAAATATGATTACATGGTGAAGTACACTCACACGATAGTTACAAGATTCCTATTGAAGATGTTAAAGCGACCGGATGGGGTGACGATTTCCGAAGACTATCTTGATGTTAACACAATAAGTTTCCTCTGCGATCCTGTGCCTAGAGTGGCACCTCTCATTATCACTTCTCCAAGACCGGTTCCATATTCCTCGACAAGGCTATCCCTTGGAACTATGGGTGATGTTTACTATCATGGCGTCAAGCAAGACCCTCGACCATTGAAGATCTTACAATTGGAGCTTATTCACGACATCGACAACATCAGGATCGAAGGGTGACCGAACCGGAAGGGTATTCTCTCGAGATCTCTCCTCCAAAGACACTGCGACTCCATTTCGCATTCCAGTACTCAATCAATATCCCGCTAGAGGAAAGAACCGTTGGCTCATCCTGCTCATCGGAAGTACCAAAGGAAGTTCTGAAGACACCTCCAAACGAAATGGAGGAAATTCGAAGATCATCAAGAAGAGTGATTACAATGTTGTGGAGCAGTTGGGACAGACTCGTCCAAGATCTCCATGCTTGCTCTGCTCTTGTGCTCAGGGCTCATGCTAATGCCTTGGTGAAGTTTCGAAGAATGCTCATGTACCGCGAGACACTACCACCGACCATTCGAAGTTTGTATTGCTAGCTGGCTGCCAACAACGGCCTAGGCTTCTCGATCTTGATTTAACTCCTGGGAAAGAAACACAACAAAGCCTTGCACATCTACATTGAATGCAAGGGCACTACACTATCTCATGTTTTGGTGAATCGGTTACGCTCGAATATCCTACGAAGGCGCTTTTGATCGACTTGATGTCGAAGGGTTGGTTACGAGACCGGTGACATTATTGTGAGGGCTTTTGATGGTTCTAAGCGCATAATACTTGGAGAGCTCACTTTGTGTTAAAGTCGGTTCCCGGACTTTTGACTCCACTTTCTTTGTCATGGACATCCGTCCCTTACTCTTGGACGCCCTTGGATACATGGGGTAGGCGTACCTCTACCTTGCATCGAAGCTGAAATACCGGTGAAAGGAAGGTTGTTACGATGTGTGGTGAAGAAGAGTATATGGTCGGTCATCTCGTCATTCCGATACCTCGAGATGGAAGGTGAATTCTTGAGACCCTGTCAGCTTTTGAAACAATACCAGTCATGCCTTGACTCTCCGTCACTCTGAAGTTACACAAGCTCCGCCTAGGATGGCCTCATTGAAAGATGCTCAAGCTTTGAAGAAGGTAGTTCTATTTGGGACTCCACGATCTTCCTTTCAAATCGACAAGGCGGTTTAGGCTTCACCATCAAGGGTCAAAAGATGATATGAGCCAACTTCCCTTCATCGGCCAGTGGAATCCATGCTATAGAAGGCAGCGACAACAACCCGACATCGATAAGTGGATCTTCCAACTCGGATCATGGGCTCGGCAATTGGAAGACGAAGCGTCATACCAATCTCCTTTAGAGTAATTGCTCTTGTTTTGTTTTGCTTTTCGTATTTCTTTATGTTTTGAACAATAAACTTTGAAAGCCTAGTGCCTTGCCGGGCATCATGGCTCGTTCGAGGTTATTATCATCGTTTGCGTATTTTCATTCAATAAATTCGTTGGACTTTTGCATTCAATTGTTTGTTTTCTTTCTTTTACTTTATCACCCTTCAAAAGCTATGTGTTTCTTACACACCCACGTGATACAACTGCGAATCACTCGAATCTAGTTAATAACTATGCTAGTGCTAAATATGACTTTGATAATCCGATCTACCAAGCCGAAGGCGAAAGTGAGGAAGATTGTGAAGTGCCGGAGAACTTGCGGCTCTGACAAGAAGCGAGTTATCTGACCACGAAGAACAAGTTGAGGTTGTGAATTTGAGTCTTGACGAAGACAGAAAAGAGATCAAGATAGGAGCGGGTCTTGAGAGCAGTGTTAAAGAAGGTTGGTTCGGATGCTACGAGACTATATTGAGGTTTTGCTTGGTCATACGAAGACATGCAGGTTGGACATTGATATTGTGGTACACCGATTGCTTGACAAAGAGGGTTTTCTCGGTAAAGCAGAAGGTTCGTCGTATCGTCACGAGATGTCGAGAAAATCAAAGCCGAAGTTATGAAGCAGTTCAACGCTGGTTTCTTAGTTGTCACCTCTTATCCCGATGGGTTGCTAATGTGGTACCCGTGCCTAAGAAGGATGGTAAATGCGAATGTGTGTGGATTACGAGATCGAACAAAGCGAGTCAGAAAGACGATTTCCACTTCCTCATATTGATGTTACGGTTGACAACACCGCTCAGCATAAGGTTTTCTCCTTCATGGATGGTTTCTCGGTTACAATCGGATCAAAATGGCTCCGAAGACATGGAAGACTACTTTTGTTACCTGATGGGGCACTTTCGCTACAAGGTTATGCCGTTCGGATTGAAGAAGCGCCACTTATCGGCTATGGTGACATTATTTCATGACATGATTCATCACGAGATAGAGGTCTCGTCGGCGACATGATAGCTCGATCACGGTGAAGAAGAACATCTTGATCATTTGCGGCTGACGGGTTGAAGAAATCTGATTGAGACTTAATCCCAACAAGTGCACCTTTGGTCGGATCAGGAAAACTCTTAGGGTTTGTTGTTAGTGGAAAAGGTATTGAGGTTGACCTGAAGGTTAAAGCTATTCAAGAGATGCCGACTCCCGCGAGAAGGAAGTCGAGGTTTCTTGGGCGATTGAACTACATTGCGATTCATTGCACATAGCGCTACTTGTGAGCCAATCTTCAAGTTACTAAAGAAAGATCAAGTAGTGGAATGGAATGGCGATTGCGGATCGCTTTTGACAAAATCAAGGAGTACCTACGAATCCTCCTATCCGATGCACTGCGAAGGAAGACCTCTTATCATGTACTGACGGTGTTAGAGAACTCAATGGGGTGTGTGTTGGGGCAACATGGCGAGTGCAGTCGAAAAGAGCATGCAATATACTACCTTAGCAAAAGTTTACCGTGTGAAACAAGATACTCACGACTTGAAAAACTTGCAACGCTTTGGCTTGCTTTCGCCGACTAAGGCAGTATATGTTGACTCACACTACCTTGTTGATTTCCAAGATGGATCCGATAAAATACATATTTGAGAAACCACTCTCTCGGAAGAATAGCAAGATGGCAAATGATCTTGACCGAATATGACATCGGTACACTTCTCGAGCGATCAAAGGAAGTGTAGTAGCCGATCATTTGGCTCATCAAGCCGTAGATGACTATCGATCTATGCGGTTAATTTCGGATGAGGATGTTTTACTAGTCACAGATGTGAGAACCGAGGCCAGACGAAGGACACGAACAAGGATCCCGATGGACTATGGTCTTTGATGGAGCCTCAAGCACTTGGCAATGGCATTGGCGCCATCATTACATCCCTACGGCGGACATACTCCTTTCACCGATTATGTTTGATTGCACGAACAACATGGCGGTCGGCGTGCATCATGGGTCTTAAAGTGCTATTGACTTAAGAATCAAGTTCTTACAAGTGTATGGAGACTCGGCTTTGGTGATCGGTCAGATTAAGGCGAGTGGGATCGAAGCATCGAATCTCATTCCGTATCGAGCATGTTACGAGTTTGATCCCTACTTGAAGAGATTACTTTTGATCATATTCCACGAGAAGAGAATCGGTTGGCGGGCGCATTAGCTACTATGTCATCTATGTTCAAGGTCGGATGGGACAACGAGGCTCCCGGATCATCATTGAGAAGTTCGACGAACCGGTATTGTTGTGAGCTTGGCGAGAAGAGAAACCTTGGTACTATGGCGTGAAGAGGTATCTTGAGACTCGGGAATATCCAGAGGGCATCATTAATGATAAAGTTCATGAGAAGATTCGCATCTAAATTCTTCCTCGACGACATCTTATACAAGCGCAACCACGACTTGTGCTTACTCATTGTGTAGACCGAAAACGACAATGCGTATCATGGAGAGTTACGAGCGATTTGGTACCACTCCGATGGACACACCATGGCTAAGAAGATTTTGAGAGCAGTTACTATTGGTCCACCATGGGCGATTGTCACCTATGCTCGATCTTGTCACAAGTGCGGTTATGCCGACAAAGTACACGTACCTCGGTACCTCGAATGTTTAACTTCTCCTTGGCCTTTTGCAATGTGGGGCATTGACATGATCGGAAATTAAGCCCACGACTTCCAATGGACATCGTTTCATCCTTGTGGCAATTGATTACTTTACCAAGTGGGTAGAAGCAGCCTCGTATGCATCTGTTACCAAGAATGTTGTGGCTCGATTCATCAAACATAATCTTATTTGTCGGTATGGCACCCCCGAAAGGATTATCACAGATAACGGCTCTAATCTCAACAATAAGATGATCACCGAGCTCTGCACGCAATTCAAGATCAAGCATCACAATTCTTCTCCATATCGGCCTAAGATGAACGACGCAGTGGAAGCCGCCAATAAGAACATTAAGAAGATTATCTGAAAGATGCGGTGACTTACAAAGATTGGCATGAAATGTTACCATTTGCTCTTCATGGTTATCGCACTACAACACGAACATCAGCAGGGCAACCCCTTCTCTTGTATACGGTATGGGCCGTCTTACCCATCGAGGTTCGGATACCCTCAACGAGTCCTCAAGGCGAGTTAGGTGAAGGCGATTGGGTTCGAACCGCCTTGATCAGTTAACTTGATTGATGAGAAGCGACTCGCATCCATACGCCATGGACAGATTTATCGAAGCGAATGATCGAGCATTTAACAAGAAGGTCAAACAAGGTCTACCAAGTCGGTGATCTAGTAGTCAGCGCATCATTCTTCCACAAGGTGATCCAGGGGCAAATGGACTCCCACCTATGAGGACCGTTTGTAGTCAAGGCAGTATTTTCCGTGGACTATGATACTTAGCACCATGGATGGTGAAGACTTCCCACACATGAGCAGACATAGTCAAAAATACTACGCATAAAAGAGACCCGCTAGGTCGAATGGCCTAGGCAAAAATAAGGGCATCTGGCGAACCAAAGGTTCGGGCAAAAATAAAGGATATATACAAAACATGTACACCGGAAAGTCGAAAACACGAAAAGGCGGCTTGGGCAAAAAGGTATCGGTGGTGAAAACCAGAAAGGCGGTCTAGGCAAAGTTAGGGATTTAAGCGTCGACTATGTCTCTTCGGATCACACCTTCGGACTACTATCGACATTCAAGATTCAAATGGCGAAGATCGGTCACTCACTTTCTCGTGACAAGGGATGAGATAGTGAAATATATGAGTACTAGCATAGTTGGAACTTAACGAGATTGATTCCGCATAGCTTTTACCTTTCTTGTGTATAAAACTACTTGGCCATCGCCACATTTCAAATAAATCAGAGTTCTTTCTCTTTACAATTTCCATTGTTGTCGTTTGCAATAAGTCCAACGTTTGTTTTGAATGACTATCGCATTTGACAATAAGAATCTAATCACAAACATACGAAAGGTGAACATACAAAAGTACTTACTACGGGTTCGGGAATTGGGATGACGAAAGTCACCAAATGATCCCCACAAAGGTGTCCTCACAACACACCATCCCCATCGGAGTATATGTTAGCGGTGATTCCACTCAACCGAGCAATGTTACATCGGTCTCAAGCGGTAACACCTCATCCCAGTCAAGGTATTCATCCCAGTAGACGTGTCTCAATCCTCCCCTTCTCCCGGCAGCGGTATCCGGACTCGAAACTTGGTCGGATAGTGCATCGGAGAAACTACACCTTTATTCCCGGGAGATTACAACGGACTCGGACTCTTCTAGCCGGTCTCTCGGCAACCATCAAATGCTCTCGTGAGATCTACACTCGGAATCCCAGTGGGCATCTCCTAAATTTCCTGGCGGGATCTACATACAAGGTCCCCAACGGATCGCCTCCCGGACTCTCCTCGGCGGGGTCTATGAGATCTCAACCACGAGCTTCTCAAATCTCTACCTTCCTCAACAATATCTAGGCCCAAGACTTGGTCGGATAGTGCATCGGAGGAATCCGGATATCTTTCTTCTCCTTCAAAGCGGGGTTCTCACCTACGATTCCCCAGCGGTCAAATCTTCAAGCAGAACATCCGCATCTTCTTCAAGATGGATATGTTTTGAAATATCACAACATTCATCATCCATACATTTCTCATAAAATCATAATTCATGCATATGTCATTCATATACATTTCATGCATCATACTTTGCATAAAACTAACAAATATTCTATCAAAGTTTCTCTTGTTTTCTCCAAAACAGTGAAAGTCACCAGCATAAGCAGGTCGAGATTAAGCCCGAACCGGGAAAACTATCGAAAGACCGCCTTGGTTGTCCTCAAACAGGTCGAGATTAAGCCCGAACCGGCGGAAAACTATCCGAAAGACCACCTCGGTTATCCTCCGACAACAGGTCGAGGATTAAGCCCGAGCAAGCGGAAAACTATCAGAAAGACCACCTCGGTTATCCTCAGATAACAATGGATCAACACCGATGCTGGAAGCTATCCACATTTTGCCAACTACAATCTCCCTCGACAGCCACGAAGATTTATTCGATTCCTTATGATCAGCGGCAACTACGGTCTAGCGTGCGACTCGGTTGCCTTGGATGGCATCTTAAGCCCATCTCCGACTATTTGTCAACATCTCTTCACTTCGAATCTGCATATATGGTTAAAAATCAATACGGACCAATAACTTCATTCAAAGTGAACACGAAGTCTAACGTCGACTCCCGGATGGCATCTTAAGCCCATCTCTCCGTTCGAGGAACATCTCTGATCTAACATCGACTCACTCCCGCATCGACCTTTCGGATGGCATCTTAAGCCCATCTCCGTCGGTTCTCCTATTAACAACCTCGAGTCTAGCGTCGACTCGTTCCCCGAAGTCTCCAACTTCTCCAAATGGCATCTGTAAGCCCATTCCGCGTCATCGACCAATAGCGGTGCAAATTTTGGTGTACTCGGTGTTCAATCATCTTCTACCTCCAGGTCACGAAGACAAGCGTGTCAATCTAACCCTCGTACAAGAAGATTGAGCAGGCAGTGTCATACCCAAAATTTGCCCTCCATCTACTCAAAGATTTCATACATCTATGCTCGAGGATTCCTCGAGTTGATCGACAAACTCTCTCCTAGACAATCAACCCAAACTAGGGTTTGGTATCTCTCAAGTCAAGATGGATTCCAACATCTCCAATGGTCTTCATGCCTCCTCATATGCTTCAAAGATTCTCCATGTCAAGTTTCAAGCCTCATAAGTCAAGTTTCCTCGAAAATTGCTCGGATGGTTGAAAATCGGTGTATTGGACAAAAGTCAACTGTGGTCAACATACGGTCAAACTTCATAATTTTGGTCAACATCCTCATTTTGAAGTTACATTCATCATTTGATCAAGGGTTGATCATGATTCATCAAGAAAACTCAAGATTTGCTCAAAGTCAAACTTTCTAAATTAGGGTTTCTAGATGAAAAGTCAAGCGAACTTTGGTGATCATAACTTTCTCATACTTTCTCGAAATTTTCCACCAAGCTCATTTTGAAGGAAATTCAATTCTCTACAACTTCATGTCTCACAAGAATGTCCAAAAATGCTTCATTTGAGAGGTATAGCTCAAAACATTCTGGTCATTTTCAAAGTCAACAAAAGTCAACTTTTGTTTGAAGATATATTGAGCATGGTAACTCAATTGAGATGAGACCAAAGACATTGTTTAGAGGACTCTTAGAGCTTTCCAAAAGTCCAAGAACACTCAAAATGTGGAAAATTGAGCAAGATACACCATTCACAAGTTGGGCAATTTTGGAAGAATGCACAAGAGATACTTCAAAAATCAAATCTTTTGCAAATGGGCCTACTTTTCTTCATCCTAACTTGTTCCTCATGCAATTAGGAATGTCCAAGCCCAATGCCACGAATTTTTGATTTATTTTTCTATTTAATTTGTAATTTATTCATTTAAATGCAAATTAAATCTTAAAATAAATTATAAAATCAAAATTAATTGGAAGATTGATTTTTATTGCTTTCTTGTGATCAATCAACCCATAAATGCCACAATTTGAAATTAGATCAAATTTGGCAAGATTGGATTGAAATTGGACAAAATTTGAAAATTTGATTTCATGAGAATATCAAATTTGATTTCCATTGAATATTGATTAATTCTTTCCAAATTCAATCCCAAATCCATCCGATATATACTTGATGCATCAATTGCAAGAGCGAAAAAATTGCTCTAGAAACCCTATTCTCAAAGTCAAAAATCCGTGCACTTGAAGCAACTGGCAACCCTAGTTTTGCTTGATTCAACCAATTCAAGCCTTCCATTGTGTTCCTTGAGGCTCTCGAGTCGATCGGACCCTTACTCTCAAAAACATCAAGAATTGAGAGAACACGATCCGGTTTGCTCATACTTTTCCAAAATCGATTTACATTTTTCATGCATTTTAACACATTTGGTTGTTGTTTTGTGATTAGTAGTAAGATTGCAAGCGATCGGGTAATTTGATTGAGTTTTCATGGCTTAGAACTCGTATTGCCATTGTTAGGGTTCTGAGTTCATTTAGGGTTTCATGAAATACATAAAATTGGACCACGAGACCTTGCCCATCGTGTTCGGAATGGTGCTTGGAATTAAACCATGTCTTTAGAACTCATTTATATTATATATCTGCGTTTTCCATTTGCGGGGCCTTTAGCGTCGAAGAAAAGCGGCTAGCTTCAAATATTCAAATCGGGACGATGAAGCTTGTGATTGAGGAAGCAGGAGGCGACATCTGTCTTTGTTCCATTCGATCCGGATTCAAACAAGCTTGCACACATGGCGTAGTGGTAAAGGCGCTCCTTTCGGATGCCCTCAGGGTCATGGGTTCGAATCCGAGGGGCATGTTTTGCTTCTTTTTCAAACTTCATTATTTTCATAATTTTTCAATTTCTAATATTTTCACATTATTTTAATTGTTTTCATGATTTTATTTTGCATTAAAAATTACCAAAAACATTTTTCTTTTACATTATTTTCATAAAAATGTTTATTTAATTTAATAAATTTAAAATATAATTTTTGCATGCATATTTATTTTATTTATATTTTGCATTTAATTCACTTTTAATTGCATTTTAATTATTAAATCTTTTCAAAAATCCCAAAAATTATTTTAACTTATTTATCTTATTTCAGCATATATTAATTTTCTCATATTAAAATTGCATTTTTCTAACATTTTCTCTTATTTCGATTTCATCATATTTTAGATTTTCTTATTCTTTCACGGGTTGCTCGATTCGGACGTTTTCTTTTATCGTTTTTCCAATAATGTAATTGTTCATGGGTGTGTAATAGTTTAATCTAGGGTTTTATTTTCCGCATTTTAAATTATGTATACGCCCAAAGCCATGTAATAAGCGTAGGTTTATCTTTCCGCACCTTCCATTTTACATTCGCATTTATTTTCCGCACCCTTATCAATTGCTAGTAATTAGGCGTGTATGGCAAGATATAATTGAACATAGCCCACTAATCTTCAAGATAAAATATCGAATTTGACACACTTCTTTCACACGCCCCCTTAGGGTAATTCTCTCTCGATGCCTTTCGATTTCAAAATGGTCATGTCCTCGAGCGTAGAGGTATTCTAGCACGTTGCCTTCAAACAAATCATCATAGTCCCTTGATACAAAGATCATAAGACCCACGATGTCGCCTCCGAATACATGATCTTGACCCTCGATTGTAAGCCTACGAAAATGATGATAGTCCCTTGAATGTGCTAGGATACTTCCTCTGAGTTGCTTTCTATGACCATCCGATGTCCCGAATGTCCGCTTACATCCAGCGAATGGAGCTACCTACTAACTAATGGTATGGCTAGCGCTATTCTAAAGGAATAGAAGTACAAATGACCAATTACGAGTGGGTAAATAAGTCTTTTAGTTGCTCGCTCCACCAAATGCTTTTCACACACACTCTTTTCAAAGTTCAAACTCTTTTCAAAACAAAACATTTCAAACACTTTGTATACACTCCTACATGAGTCATTACAAAGTCAAAGCGAAATGCCTTTTCAAAACATCTTTGTCAAACACACGAAAGCAATTTTAAAAAGTGATCTAGAGCAACTAAGAGCCGTAGATAACTACGGATGGAAAGGGTGCTAATACCTTCCCTTTTCATAACCATTCTCCGAACTCGAGAATCTAACGAAGGTCTTTTTACATTACTTTTACCTTCCCTTAATTGGATAAAAATAAAAGTCGGTGGCGACTCTTGCTATCCGCACATTTGGATACAAAAATCCTACAAAGTCAGTTCAAGTATTACAGGCTGGCGACTCTGCTGGGAAAACACCTAAAGAGAATTGCCTTAGGGACTTCTAGATAACTTTTATTGCTTTTGTTTGACTTGTATGCTTTATCTTTAAGGGTTGCTTGGGTATTATATTTGTTGGGGATCCTACACGGATCCGGGTTTCCTTTTAGGTAAGTAGCATTAGATCATCGCGACCGCTGGGCGTATAACTACGGTCAACATGATGGCTACGTTAGCGTGACACTTTGGTTGTCCGATACTCTTCATTCCCAAGTTGAAGATAGTATTTGGCTTCTGCGTGGTGTCATCGGCTAACTAAACTTTTAGAACCTTAATTGACCCATCTTGGCCATTAGAAGGTAGTGAGATGGCGACTTTGGTGTGAGACAGAGGTTGGTTGATACTCGATGCTACGCTCATTGAGATCAGACTTTTGGGATATTTTCGATCGACCACTTGGCGTCGTATTTAAATAAGCGCCTCGAGAAAGATCTATGATATGAGATTCCTAGAACCGGTTACTATTATAGGGCAGGATGAACCAACTCGAACTTTTGGTAGGGTAATCACCTATACCTCATGCAAGCCTTAAACCTAGGCTCATTGTGTGAATTGTTTGTGTGTGCTAAACATGACATCATGACATCATTCGCATTGCATATCATTTCTAACTATTTCAAGGACCTAGGGATTTATCTTTGCTCTCTTTTTGTAGGGATTATGGCTTCTAGAAAGACTATCCGAATCAACTTCATGGGTATCTCTTCTCGACTCAAAATTGGTTTGAAATTCCGACCATGCTTAGTTCATCAAAGACATGGTTATCTGCTTGATTTGGTTATCTCGGTTTTGAAGAAGATATGATGCATGTCTATTCGGTTCTTTGATCAAAACACCATTGCTTCACATTTCCCGATTATCAGTTGGTTCCTACCTTGGAAGAGTTCTCTAAGCTACTTGGGGTACCTATTCTCGACCAAATGCCATTCACCGGTTTGGAAAAGGTTCCTAAGTTCGAAGACATTGCATCCGCCTTACATCTTAAGCGCTCAGACATTGAAGCCAATTGGGAAACTAGAAGTGGAGTTAAGGATTTACTTTCCAAGTTCCTAATTAAGAAAGCCCGAGAATTCCTCAAAGTTATGAGTTTCCATGCATTTGAAAACATTGTGGCCTTGCTAATTTATGGCTTTGTTCTATTTCCTAACTCGGATCAGTTCATCGATATCAACGCCATCAAGTTGTTCCTTACCCGTAATCCAGTGCCTACTTTACTTGGAGATATCCTGCATTCTCTCCATACTCGTACTACTAAGCGACAAGGAACTCTCATGTGTTGTGTCCCGTTACTTTCAAGGTGGTTTATTTCGCACCTTCCTCCATCCGTTTTGAAGAATGAACAAAGATTGAGATGGTCTCAAAGATTGATGTCACTCTCTCATTCAGATATCCGTTGGAGCCTTTTCTCTCAAAAGGACTTCACATTCATTGAGCGTTGTGGAGAATTCCCTAATGTACCACTACTTGGTATAAGAGGAGGTATTACTTACAATCCTTCTCTAGCTTTACGTCAGTTTGGTTTTGCCCGAAGAGATGGTCCACATGATATGCTTCTCCAAGATGTTGTGTTCGACTACAACCACGATCTCGAATTAAAGCGAAGGTTTATACGCTTGGGGCATGGTAAAGAAGGCGATACCAAGACTTTGGGGCACCAAAATCCCATTCCTTGGGAACCTTACCTCAAATGGGTGCGAGCTCGAGCTCAAAACCTCATGATGCCATTCACGCCTGTTTTACCAGTAATTATGGAACCTGTTGCTATATGTGACGTACCATATACCGTTCTCCATCGACATGCCTCTGATTTTGAAGACTTGAAGAGATCACGGATTCAACTAAAGAAGAAAGGATACCTTTGAAGCTCGATGCTATGCAAGTGAGAAGAAAGTTCTAGAGTTGACAAAGCTACTTCATGAGGCGAAGCATCAATGCCTACATCGGCACCAAGAGGAAGCCTGTGGGAGACTTAGAGCTTTAGGATGTTTATGTTTTCTTTTATTGCTTTGAACTATCTCTTGTACTTAAAAAGAAAAAGAATAACGAGAAGTACTAATAAATGTTTGTTCATTGCTTGTTTAACAAATTTAAATCTCTTAGGTCCTTGAAAACATTGCATTGCATTCGCATAAACATCGCATAGCATAGCATAACATTGCATCACAGGTACATGGGAGATTGGTTTCTCATTTGCTCGCTATTTATTTTAGCGAAATGGCTCTTGAGCAGATGTCAAAGATCTCAGCTCGAGAATGCTCGGTTTGGATGTTCACCAGTTTGGTCCAAGGCCAAGAAGATTTGAAGAAGCTCATCAACAAGAAGAAGAAGGTTGTTGGTCTCCTCAACATGGGTAGATGTTTCAAAGGGGGTCCTAAGGTGGTCAGCCGTATTGAGCTCTCTGAAGGAAGTGTCCATATCGGGGGAGTACCAAGGGTGATGAAGGTGAGCAGCGTGAGCCAAAGGAGGAGGACCACTCGATTATAGCCAACACTCGATGAAGATGACAAGTACAAGCAACTTGAAGACCGTCGAATCTTTGTGGAAAACACGAAGATGTCGGGCTGAATTTTGATGATCGAGTCTAGTTCACGGTGTTGTGATTCCTCCCAAATTCAAGGTTCCTACTTTTGCCAAATATGATGGCATGTCTTGCCCTAAGCTGCATTTGAAGTCCTATGTCCGAAGATCAATCCCACGATGACGAAAGTTGTGGATGCACTATTTTCAAGAAAGTTTGTCCAGGAACCCGTTGGAATGGTACTATCGGCTAGAGAATGGCCGTATCCGTACTTGGGTGACTTGGTGATGCTTTCTGAGACGATATAGTACAATCTTTGAATTGACACCCACTCGCATGCAACTACAAAGCATGTCTATGGGTCGTGACGAGAAGTTCAAGGGTATGCTCGAAATGGAGAGATCTAGCGAGTTCACCACCCTTGTCCATAGGGAGTTGGTTGATATGTTCATGGGGACAACGGCGGGCCATTCTTCAATCATCGATCTTCAAGTTACTAAAGAAGGATCAAGTAGTGGAATGGAGCGCGATTGCGGATCGCTTTTGACAAAATCAAGGGTACCACAATCCTCCTATCACGATGCCGCTGCGAAGGAAGACCTCTTATCATGTACTTAACGGTGTTAGAGAACTCAATGGGGTGTGTGTTGGGGCAACATGGCGAGTGCAGTCGAAAGAGCATGCAATATACTACCTTAGCAAAAGTTTACCATTGTGAAACAAGATACTCACGCTCGAGAAAACTTGCAACTTTAGCTTGGGCTGCTCGCGATTAAGGCGATATGTTGACTCACACTACCTTGTTGATTTCAAGATGGATCGATAAAATACATATTTGAGAAACCACTCTCGGGAAGAATAGCAAGATGGCAAATGATCTTGACCGAATATGACATCCGGTACACTTCTCGAAAGCGATCAAAGGAAGTGTAGTAGCCGATCATTTGGCTCATCAAGCCATAGATGACTATCGGTCTATGCGATTCAATTTCGAGACGAAGATGTTCTACTAATTCTGATTGCGAAGAACCGGGCCCGACGAAGGACACGAACAAGGATCCCGATGGACTATGGTCTTTGATGGAGCCTCAAGCGCACTTGGCAATGGCATTGGCGCCATCATTACATCCCTACAGTGGACATCCTCCTTTGCTAGATTATATTTCGTTGCACTAACACATGGCGAATCTGAGCGTGCATCATGGGTATCAAAGCTTCTATTGACTTAAGAATCAAGTTCTTGCAAGTGTATGGAGACTCATTTCGGTGATCGGTCGATTAAGGCGAATGGGATACGAAGCATCCGAATCTCATTTATATCGAGCATGTTAGAGTTTGATCCCTTACTTGAAGAGATTACTTTCAATCATATTCCACGAGAAGAGAATCGGTTAGCGAGCGCATTGGCTACTATATCGTCTATGTTCAAGGTTAGATGGGACAACGAGGCTCCCGGATCATCATTGAGAAATTCGACGAACCGGTATTGTTATGAGCTCGAGGAAGAGAAACCTTGGTATTATGGCGTGAAGAAATATCTTGAGACTTAGGAATATCCCGAGGAGCATCTGTTAATGATAAAGTTCATGAGAAGATTTGCATCCAAATTCTTCCTCGGCGGCATCTTATACAAGCGCAACCACGACTTGTGCTTACTCCGTGTAGACGAGAAAATAGCAATGCGTATCATGGAAGAGTTACAGGCGCATTTGGTACCCTCCGATGGACACACCATGGCTAAGAAGATTACGAGAGCGAGTTACTATTGGTCCACCATGGGCGATTGTCACCTTACGCTCGATCTTGTCACAAGTGCGGTTATGCCGACAAAGTACATTACCTCGTACCTCGAATGTTTTAACTTCTCCTTGGCCTTTTGCAATGTGGGGCATTGACATGATCGGAGAAATTAAACCCACGGCTTCCAATGGACATCGTTTCATCCTTGTGGCAATCGATTACTTTACCAAATGGGTAGAAGCAGCCTCGTTCGCATCTGTTACCAAGAACGTTGTGGCTCGATTCATCAAGCATAATCTTATCTGTCGGTATGGCACCCCCGAAAGGATTATCACAGATAACGGTTCCAATCTCAACAACAAGATAATCACCGAACTCTGCACGCAGTTCAAGATCAAGCATCACAACTCTTCTCCTTATCGGCCAAAGATTAATGGCGCAGTCGAAGCCGCCAACAAAAACATTAAGAAGATTATCTGAAGATGAGTGTGACTTACAAGATTGGCATGAGATGTTACCATTTGCTCTTCATGGTTATCGCACCAGCCACGAACATCCACGAGGGCAACCCCTTCTCTCGTATCGGTATGGAAGCCGTCTTACCCATCGAGGTTCGGTACCTTCACGAGTCCTCCGGAGGCGAGTTAGGCGAAGATGATTGGGTCGAGACTCGCCTTGACCGATTAACTTGATTGATGAGAAGCGACTCGCGTCCATCGCCGTGGACGGATCTATCGAGCGAATGATCGAGCATTTAACAAGAAGGTCAAGCACCGATTCTACCAAGTCGGTGATCTAGTAGTCAAGCGCATCATTCTTCCACAAGGTGATCGAGGGGCAAATGGACTCCCTATGAGGGACCGTTTGTAGTCAAGGCAGTATTTTCGGCGGAGCTATGATACTTAGCACCATGGATGGTGAAGACTTCCCACACGTGAGCGAGACATAGTCAAAAAATACTACGCATAAATGAGACCCGCTAGGTCGACTGACCTAGGCAAAAATAAGGGCATCCTGACGAACCAAAAGGGATCTGGCAAAAATTAAGGATATATACAAAACATGTACACCCAGTCGAAAACACGAAAGGCGGCTTGGGAAAAAGGTATCGATGGCGAAAACCGAGAGGCGGTTTAGGAAAAAGTTAGGGATTTAAGCGTACGACTATGTCTCTTCCAGATCACCTACTTCCAGACTACTACTATCAGCATTCAAGATTCAAATGGCGCAGATCAATTCATTCACTTTCTACTGACAGCAAGGAGATGAGATAGTTGAAATATATGAGTACTAGCATAGTTGGGACTTAACGAGATTGCTTCCGCATAGCTTTTACTTTTTCTGTGTACAAACTACTTGGCCATACGCCACATTTCGAATAAATACAAGTTCTTTCTCTTTACAATTTTCATTGTTATTGTTTGCATAAAGTCCAACGTTTGCTTTGAATGATTATATGCACTTGACAATAAAAATCTACTTGCAAGCATACGAAAAGTGAACATGCAAAAGTACTTACGAGGCTCCGGGAGTTGGGACGACGAAAGTCACCAATAAATTCCCATAGCGCGATCCCCAGCGGTATCACACAACCAACCTCCCTCGGAGTGTCGTTAATCAGCGGTGATTCCACTCAACCAAGCAGTGTTACATCGGTCTCCAAGAAGTAACACTTCACCCAGTCAAGGTATTTATCCCCAGCGGACATCTCTCAATCCCTTCCTTCCCCCCCCCAGCGGCGGTATCCAGACTCGAAACTTGGTCAGATAGTGCATCGGAGGAAACTACATCTTCATCCCCCAGCCAAAGATTACAACGGGTTCCTGGCTCTTCCAACCCGGTCTCCCGACAACTATCAAATGCTCTCGGTGAGATCTATACCAGAATCCCGATGGGCGCCTCCTAAATTTCCTCAGCAGGATCTACATACAAGGTCCCCAACGGATCGCCTCCCAGATTCTCCTCAGCAGGGTCTATAAGATCTCCAACAATGAGTTTCTCAATTTATACCTTCCTCAACGATATCTAGGCCCAAGACTTGGTCAGATAGTGCATTGGAGGAATCCAAGATATCTTTCTTCTCCTTCAAAAGCGGGGTTCTCACCTACTCAATTCCCCAAGCAGAAGGCAGAAATCCTCAAACAGAACATCCGCATCTTCTTCAAGATGGATATGTTTTGAAATATCACAACATTTATCATTCATGCATTTCTCATAAAGTCATAGTTTACGCATATGTCATTCATACACATTGTCATGCATCATTCCTTGCATAAGACTAACAATATTCTATCAAAATTTTTCTTGTTTTCTCCAAGCAGTGTGATCACCTCTGCCTTAACGAGGTCCAGGATTAAGCCCCGAATCGACGCGAAAACTATCTGAAAGACCGCCCTTGGTTGTCCTCCGACGATTGGTCCAGGATTAAGCCCCGAATCGACGGGAAAACTATCCGAAAGACCCCCTCTAGTTATCCTCCGATAACAAGCAATGGATCAACACCCGATGCGCAACAGGGAAGCTATCCACATTTTTGCCAACTACTATTTCCCTCAGAGTAATCAGCACGAAGAGTTATTCTGATTCCTTATTATCAACAACGACTACATAGTCTAGCTTACGACTCAGTTGCCCTGGATGGCATCTTAAGCCCATCTCCGACTACTTGTCAACATTTCTTCACTTTCAGAATGCTGCATATATGGTTAAAAATCAATGCAAACCAATAACTTCATTCAAGGAAATGAACACAAAGTCTAACGTACGACTCCCTTCGGATGGCATCTTAAGCCCATCTCCTCTCCTTTCCAGAAACGTTTACAAAGCCTAGCGTACGGCTCACTTTCCAGCAATCCTCCTATCAATGATATCGAGTCTAACGTACGACTCATTCCCCAGCTTCTCCAAATGGCATCAGATGCCCGTTCCGCATCATCGACCAACCGCGGTGCAAATTTTCGGTGTACTCGGTGTTGATCATCTTCTACCTCCGGTCACGAAAGACAAGCGTGTCAATCTAACCCTCCGGTACAAGAAGATTGAGCAGGGGTTATCATACCCAAAATTTTCCCTCCATCTACTCGAGATTTCATACATCTATACTCGAAAGATCCCTCGAGTTGATCGACAAACTCTCTCTAGACAATCAACCCAAACTAGGGTTTGGTATCTCTCAGTCAAAATGGACTTCCAACATCTCAATGGTCTTCATGCCTCCTCATATGCTTCAAAGATTCTCCATGTCAAGTTTCAAGCTTCACGGATCAAGTTTCCTCGACAATTGCTCGGATGGTTGAAAATCGGTTATATTGGACAAAAAGTCAATGTGGTCAACATACAGTCAAACTTCATAATTTTTGGTCAACATCCTCATTTTGAAGTTATATTCATCATTTGATCAAGGGTTGATCATGATTCATCAAGAAAACTCAAGATTTGCTCAAAAGTCAAACTTTCTAAATTAGGGTTTATAGGTGAAAAGTCAACGAACTTTGGTGATCATAACTTTCTCATACTTTCTCGAAATTTTCCACCAAAGCTCATTTTGAAGGAAATTCAATTCTCTACAACTTCATGTCTCACAAGAATGTCCAAAAATGCTTCATTTGAGAGGTATAGCTCAAAACATTCTGGTCATTTTCAAAGTCAACAAAAGTCAACTTTTGTTTTGAAGCTATATTGAGCATGGTAACTCCAATTGAGATGAGACCAAAAAGGTTGGTTAGAGGACTCTTAGAGCTTTCCAAAAAGTCCAAGAACACTCAAACATGTGAAAAATTGAGCAAGATACACCATTCACAAGTTGGGCAATTTTGAAAGAATGCACAAAGAGAGATACTTCTAAAAATCAATTTTTTTGCAAATGGGCTTGCTTTTTCTTCATCCAAACTTATTCCTCATACAATTAGGAATATCCAAGCCCAATGCCACGAATTTTTGATTTATTTTTCTATTTAATTTGGAATTTATTCATTTAAATGCAAATTAAATTTAAAAATAAAGTATAAAATCAAAATTAATTGAAAGATTGATTTTTATTCTTTCCTTGAGACTCAAGTAACTCACAAAGACCAGCAATTTTCGAAATTTGAGCAATATGGCAAGATTGGATTGGAAATTAATCAAGTTTTGAAAATTTGATTTTATACAAAAATCAAATTTGATTTACATTGAATGTTGATTGATTCTTGCCAAAAACCATCCCAAATCCATCCAGTATAAATACATGATGCATACCTATCAAGAGAGGACAGAAAAATTGCCTTAGAAACCCTATTCCAAAGTTCAAAAAACTGTGACCTTCAAGCTATTGGCAATCACACTTCCAGCCATTTTCAATCAATTTTGAGGTGTCCAACACATTCCTTGACATCTCCAGAATCGAATCAGACCTTTACATTGCCAAAAACCATCAAGAATCGTGAAAACCGAAATTGGTTTGTTCTTGAAATTTCAAAAATTGTATTCTTTCATTCATGCATTATTAACATGATTTGTGTTTGTTTTTGTGTTTAGTGATGAATTTGCAAGCTTTCTGGGCACTCCAATTGAATTTCCATGGCCAGGAATGCATAACACCATTGTTAGGGTTTCTGAGACCGATTTAGGGTTTCACAAAATACGTAAAATTGGAACATAAGACCACCACCGTTGTGTTTAGAATCCAATTTGCAATCGATTCATGTACTCACAACTAATTTATATTATGTGTATGAGATTTTTGAAATTGCAAGGGTTATAGCGTCGCACTGAGGCCGACGCTATGTTTTCAAAAATTCAAAAGGTTGAAGATGAAGTTCTTGGCGCGGGAACGAAGCAATCGGAGGGTGACGCGTGCTTGTATTCCACTCACTTCGTTTTCAAACATCAGATGCAACGTGGCCCAGTGGTTAAGGCGTTCACTATTCCTGGATCCTCTCCCATGTCCTGAGTTCGATCCCTTTGGGCACCGGTTTTCCTTCTTTTTTTCAAACTTGCAATATTTTCATATTTTCTAATTTTCTAATATTTTTGCATTGTTTTAATTAATTTCATGTTTTTATTTCTTCATTAAAAAATTATCAAAAATATTTATTCTTTTTACATTACTTTCATAAAATCTTTATTTAATTTAATAAATTAAAAAAACATATTTTTGCATGCATATTTATTTTTATTTATAATTTTGCATTTAAATCATTTTAAATTCATTTTTAATTACTAAAATACATCCAAAAAATTCCAAAAATTTATTTTAACATATTTATATTATTTCCAGCATGTAATAATTTTCTCATATAAAAACTTGCATTTTTTCTAACATTTTCTCTTATTTCGATTTCATCATATTTTCCAATTTCTCTTATCATTTCACAGGTTCTTCCGATTCAGACGTTTCTTTACCGTTTTCATTTTATTTTTCAACAATGTAACTGTATACGGGATGTAATAGTTTAAATTAGGACTTTATTTTCCGCATTTTAAATTATGTATCTGCCCCAAAGCCATGTAATAGCGTAGGACATTTACTTTCCGCATCTTTACATTCCGCATTTTAATTTCCGCACCCTATAAATTGCTAGTAACTAGGCGTGTATGGCAAGATAATAACGAACATAGCTCACTCTAATCTTCAAGAATAAAATATCTGAAATCAACACACTTCTTCACACATGCACCCCTTAGGGTAATTCTCTCTCGTTGCCTTACGATTACAAATGGTCATGTCCCTCGAACGTAGAGGTATTCTAGCACCGTTGCCTACGAAACAAATCATCATAGTCCCTTCGATACAAAGATCATAAGACCCACGATGTCGCCTCCAAATACATGATCTTGACCCTCGATTGTCGCCTACGAAAAAATGATGATAGTCCCTTCGAATGTGCTAGGATACTTCCTACAAGTTGCTTTCTATGACCATCCGATGTCCCTTCGAATGTTCCTTCTACATCCAACAAATAGAGTTACCTACCAACTAATGGTATAGATAGCGCTATTCTAAAGGAACGTAAAATAACACGAAAAAGACCAAATTCTGAGTAGGTAATAAGACTTTTAGTTGCTTGCTCTATCAAAATACTTTTTACACCACACACTTTTGTCAAAGTTCAAACTCTTTTCAAAACAAAACATTTCCAAACACTTTGTATATTCCTACATGAATCATTACAAAGTCAAAGCAAAATGCCTTTTCAAAACATTTTTTTCAAACACACAGAAAGCACAATTTTAAAGTGATCTAGAGCAACTAAGAGCCCGTAGATAACTACGGATGGAAAGGGGTGCTAATACCTTCCCTTTTCATAACCTTCTCCCTTACTCAGAATCTAACGAAGGTCTTTTTCTGTACTTTTACCTTCCCTTAATTGGATAAAAATAAAAGTCGGTGGCGACTCTTGCTATCCGCACATTTGCGATACAAAATCCTACAAAGTCAGTTCACCGTGTTACAGCAACCATTATTTGTTGTGATGGAAACTTTGATCCCATATGCTTGCATACATATTTTTGTAGACACCTGTTTAATACACATGTTTTTTCCATTTCCAAGGAACCATGCTTGCGATCTTTGTGTTGCACTTTTTCACCTCTTACTGGTTTGAAATAAAATTAAAAGCATGTGGGTTCCTTGGAAGTGATTGGACATAGCATTGCACCCACTCATGCACCTCATGCATCTTCATGCATTCATAACAGGTACTCAAAGAAGGAGACTCTTATTCAGAACTGGTATTTTCTTCAGATTTGCAAATTTAATGTCTTTTTGCTTCATGTTAAGAGATCAGTTTTGGAATGACTTTGTGGGGATTTGAATGAGAAGGAAGTTCAAATATGGTTGTTTATACCAGTTATGCCGACCATGGATCTTGGTCATAAACTCTTGAAAGAGGAAAGCAATTAGTTGAAGAATCAGCTGAGTTTGGTCGTGAATATCCTGAATACAGTGTTGATACAAGAAAGTGATTCTACACTTGCTGCTGCAACAAATTCTCTCCCCATCTTGCGGGACCTCCTTCAAGTCTTGAAGTATTTTGTGGATTTCTTCCACAACCTTTGATTTTTTGGTTCTTATTGTCAGCAACCAGTAGTTGTTCGTTGTCTCATGCTTATCCATTTCCTCGATCGCGTGAATTGCAATTTATTAAGCCTCTTGCCATAGGTTCTCCACCTACCTTCTGATTTTGTTGTTGCAAGATGTGAGTCCCATTTTGGTGCATTTGGTCATGATTTTGAAGATTGTATGGGTTAAAATACAAAGTCTATCATTTGTCTAGTATCTTTTTCATAGGCCAATTATGTTTTGAAATCCATTTCATAGGCCAATTATCTTGCGAAGTTTCACTCTTGTGTGGCAGAAGATGAGGTTGAAACTTCTCGATTGTACTGTCTGATTATTTCTCCTGTTTGTAGAATATGCTTTCGGTTGCAAGTTTTGAATGTCTATTCCATTTAGTAAAAAAAAATTAGTGATCCAGTTGGTGTAATTTTGTTTTGAACAATTTTCATCCTTTCTTTTGAAGAAATCTCCTGTGAATGTCACCCTGGGGTACTCGACCATTTGATTGAAGACGTTTTGTCGTCCAGAGATAAGGTTCGAGTTTGGATCAATTCGAAGACTGTTATGTCAATGATAGATCAGAAGGGGAATCTCTTGTCCAAGAGGGTATCAAGACTGCAGAAAGTTGTCAGAATCAAGAAGTCCAAACGGAGTCAAGTCTCCTCAAAAATGGAAATCTTGAGTTTCTTTACTGCATTTTCATTTGCATTTTTGTTTGTTTGTTTAAACATTGCTATCATGTAGAAATTTGTTTATTTTTGAGTGAAAATCTTAATGCATTAAGTATGTTTGTCTTGAAGAAATCCATTCGCTTACACTCATCCATTCGCTTACGCTCATCCATTCGCTATCACTCATAAAATGACTTGCTTGCACATTGATGCCAACTTCAACAAGTCTTTTTCTTAGGCAAAGATTGGGGGGAGGATGTCGATACTAAAATACTAATATTTGGTTTGTATGCTTTCGAGTAGAACCTTGTTGATGATGCACATGCCTTGTTTCAATTCCCAAACACCAGAGATATAAGGGAGATAGACCCTCGTCAACCCCTTTGAGCCTCTAAGTAGGAGTTTCTTTTCAATTTAGAAAAAACCTCATTTTTCTTAACCTGGGGCCGGGTAAGGTTCATTCAGTTTGATCGAGCGTTCAGAAGTGCGCAATCCAAGGATACAACAATGGTTATTCTCCAAAAAGGCTGAGGAAAGTCCAAATTGCAACGGCCAACCTTCATTTGTCAACATGGAATCCTTTTTCTATCAAAGACTCAGAGAGTCACAATCACTTCCATCAAATTGAAGATGGTGTAGGGATCACACGATTTGTTCTAAATAAAAAAGAAAAAAAAAAGAGAGAAAAAAAAAAGTAGAAAGCCCACTTAGTCGAACTTGGTAATAAGTCGCTTAGGAAAAAAAGGAAAGGGAAATTTTTTGGAAAGCCAGAAAGGTTCTTAGTAAAAAGAATGAAGTCGTGTGATCAGACACCAAAATCGAAAGTGAAGGGTTGTCGTGTCTATAAAGCTTGTGGGTTCATAGAGCATGTCCAAGAAATCCCCAGCAGAAGTCGCCATACCAAACTCTTTAGAGAGGTGAGTGCTCGTATTAAGTTGACTGAATTTAGAATTGGAGAACATCACGAAGGGGGTGGGCAATAAATATTTTGAGCCTAAAAATCCTATTTTATGAAAACCATGAACCAGGCCACGTTACAACCATTAAAAGTCCTAACTGAAGCATGGGTTAATTCGAAAGCATACTACGATGAGGAAACATTTTCCTGACTCCTAAAGTGTGTGCTAATTTTTGTGTTGGTATCATATGTTTTGTCTTGTCATTCTTAAAAAGAAAAAGTTTTTTTTAAAATGTTTCATTCTAAAAGTGCTTTGTTCACAAGAAGCCGCAATATCACTTCCATATAAAAACTTGAAGACTTACGTAAATGTTGCATTAGAATTTTCATTCTCATAAGAAATACTTTTCTGTATGCGAAATAACTGTTAGACATCAAGTGAGTTTGCACAATGAGCATCAATGAAGAGCTTAATCTTGTCAAAGAAGAGGGTCTTGACTCTCTTAAATCAAAAGTCAATCTTTTCAAAGAATTGGTGATATCCAGGGGCATGTTTTCCAAATACTCTGTTAAATGCAAGCGGTTTGATACTCTATGGTCTGAATACCCCAATGGGTTTTGCTTTTCAAATACTCTACTGAGTATGAATAGTGTATCACTTTATTGTTTAAGTACCTTAAAGGGGAATGAAGTTGGCATATTCATCTAATTTGGGGCACTTTCCAGTTACTCCGTTAAGTAATAGAAGACCCATTTGAGGGAAGGTCATAATCAGATTGCTTGAGATCTAGATATTTGTGTTGAGGTGTTGATTACCCAGAAGTATCCGTTAAGCATTGTCTTGTATCATTTTCAGTTAATCCTAAGGGATAGATTGCTTCAAACATCTGTTTGAGCACGAAGTAGTTCAAGTTGAGAGTTATGGTTGTGTTGTCATCCAAAATTGTGAACTTCTCTTTCCTCTATGAGCATGAGATCAAGATTCGATCTCTCAAGTTTTCTTCAATCTGGGGCAGGTTATCTTGATGATACAGATCCCAAGGAGTGATTTTATTCAGCAGTTCTATAGACTAGTGTAAGGCATTATACAGGGGCATTCCTTAATTTCAAAATCGGTCACGTCAAGTCCAGTCGCAAGCTAAATGATTAGTGAATTTTAAGAGTATGTCAGATAACTGGTATTTTTATCCTCAGTCCATCAAAGATTTAAGTCCAAAAGTTTTTTTGTTCCTTCATCAAAAGTTAGGGATCCTTATCTCCAACAGATGCCAGGATTTTTATCCTCATCACAAATCTCGTGAAGTCTTCTCAAGGTGATTCTTTTCAAAGATCATTAATCTGAAGAAGTTACGTCGAGATTTGATAAATATCTCAAATGAACCAGCTGCGTAAAGAGAACTATTGAAAGCTTAAATATACTAGGGCGTCTTATCTTGAATCAGTTCTATCCGTGTTTCTACAAGGATTTTCCCCAGTGAGTTTCCTTCATGTTAGACTTGGAGCAGATTTGGTTTGATTTGATTAATAGGATTAGTTATATGAGATATCTTCAGCTTGGGGCATACCCCGTAACACCAAAGTTTCTACTTCTCCCTAATAAGTCTACCACAACAAAGGGATTGTGGCCAGATGATCCCCCAATTTTACCTGAAAGTTTTTATTCTCCCCAGTATCATCAGGTGGAGAGTTTTTGTTTGATAAATTGTGATTGATAAGACTTCTTGGTTAAGAATCTGTATCCCCAGTGGAGTTGTGTCACTGGATGTAGCTGCCTTAACAGGCGTGACACCTGCTGGTGTCCCATTCATCCACTCTGAACATGAAGAAATTATCCCCATCAAATTCGATGTTGGCGAATCGAAACATCCAACATATAACAACTTCATTCTGCACCATTGCCGCGACACTGAAGAAATTTCTGATGAAGAACATGTCGCTTTCTTAACCCTCTGGCTATCTCGTTTTGTGTTTTGCTCGAGGTCAATGTAGATAGCTAGGCAATTTTCTCATCTGGCTTCAGCGCTGCATAACAAGGAGCATGTTGCTCTAGGCCAATTGATTTTGGCCTCTTTATATTCTTCCCTGACCGACATAGTCAGCCAAATCAAGAACTTTGACCCTATAAATCCAAAGAAAAAGAATGTACTGGTGCATGGACCTTTCTGGCTCCTACAACTGTGGCTCAATGCCACATTTTCTGCTGATGTGAAGCCTTTTCGACAAAAGAAGGTTTCAATTTCTCAAGACAGAAGAGGGGCTTTATGGCCATGTTACCTTCCCCTCACTCCAATCGACAAAACTTCCCCCAATGACGAAGTCTTTAAGATGTTTTTCAACATAATGTTGAACAAGGAGGATTTCTCGCAGTCGATGGCTCCTTTTGCTGACAGCAAGAGTGGATCCATATGGCTCATTGAGTCCTTCCCTCCTGTCGAAGATAGGCATCAAAAAAGATCTTTGGTTCTTTGGAAACGCTTCGTGACTCCTCAGTTTCTGTCAGCTGCTATCACTCAACCAACTCCCTGTTTGGCAGTGTGACACCCCAAATTAATTCAATTATTAAATATTTAGAAATTTAATTATTAATTTAATTAAAGGTTTAATTATTGGCATTTTTGAATTAATAGATTTAATTGATTAATTAAATAATGGAAGTGTTGGGGGTGTGAAGTTGAATTGTAGGGTGTATGAAGTAAAAAGCTCCACCTAATCCTAATTAATTTATTTCTATTATTTGGCAAATAAAAAGGAATAAATAAAGGAATAAAAGGGAAAAGTGAGAAGAGGAATTAGGATTGCATTCTACGTGAGATTGGAGAAGAGAAGAGAAAAGAGGAGAAAAAGTCAAACGCCGAGAATTTGAAGATTCATCGTGAGGTAAGGGGGGATTGAATCTGATTATTATGCCTTATAGGTTTTGATGATCAATAGAACGAATCGATCCGTTAGAAATCTCGAAATTATGATTCTAGGTTGTGCCCTACCGTTATAAACCGACGTAATAATTCAATTGGGAATGATAATAATGATCAATGGTGTAGGATGATTGTAGAATAATTGGAAAACATAATTCTGATGTTAATTGGGTGTAAAAATACATAAGGATTATTGTTTATGATTGTACCATGGCTGTTGGTAATGAATGAATTAATTGGAATAGTATACAGTGAAAACAAAATTGAGTTTTTGATGAAAAAGTACAGCATGGGTCGACACAAGGAGTCTTGCATCGATGCAAGCAGTAGAAATCTAGGAAACCAGTAGCGTAGGTAATGCTTGTATTGACACAAAAAGGTTTGGGTCGACACATGTGGTGGGGAAATTGAATTATGCATCGATACAAGGATGCTATGCATCGATTCATAGAAAAGAAACAGGGCCATGCATCGACACATACGATGCATGTGTCGACACATACGATGCATGTGTCGACACATACTGAACAAATTTTAGAAAATGCAAAAATTTTAACTGTATGCATCGATGCATACGTTCTATGTGTCGACACATGATGTTTATGCATTGATGCATAGCCTTATGCATCGATGCATACTGTGTTGAGAAAGAACATGAACTTTCTGAAAACGATTTCGATCATATCTTTCCTACCGTAACTCCGATTTAGGCATAGTTGGTATCGTTGGAAAGCTTAGAACGGGTACTATCTAATAAAAATATTTTCACCGCTAATGATTGAGGTCTGGAAGAATTAATTTGGATTCCGTAATAAGGACTCATTGTGAATTTGTGAATCCTTTGTTAAGTAAACACGCAGTATGTTATTTTCCTTGGATTGTAATTAATTTTGGATGCTCATGATTGTTATTATCATATGCTGTTATGGTTATTGATTATAATTGGAATAATGTTGTATTATTTTATTCCATGTTTGAATTGTTGCATGCTTCTAATGTGCATGCATGAGCATTTTGGTAATGGTTCATTTCCATTGTGTGGAATTGAGCTTGCAGGGCCAATAACCGTACCTAATGGACAGAGGTGGTGAGGCTAGATTCTTGACCCGGTGATGTATGGGTGAATCATTAATTGACGATGTTTTCTGAGGTGTAAGCGGAACAGGGTGTGGACTTGGTTCACGATTGGTACGACATGCATTTGAGTCTACATTGCTTATGTAATTGCAACATGTTAGGATGATTTCCAGTGTTTCAATTGCATCTATTTGTTGCTGTATGCATAAAGAATGTGTGAATTGTGTTTATGAATTGTATGCTAATGTTGTTAACAAGGGTGAATAATAAATTGATTGTTTTATTATTTTTGAGAAATGTATAATGCATTTTAATCTTAATGAAATCTCACCCTTACTTTAATGATTTCAGATTCGAAGTGATTAGCTGCTTGGGAATTGGTGAGGACAGCTTATAGAGTTGTACTATTTTGATTAGTCCGCGTGTCACTGTCATGCTCTGGTAGTTGTAACATTGGGGAACGATCGTTTGGAATTTTATGGATTTAAAACTGTTTGTTTTGGTTTATGTTATGGAATAGTTGTGATTTGAATTATTCCGGATTCTTATGTTATTTTCCGCTGTGTTAAACATAATCCATGGTTTGTTTTATATAATAAGTTCTTCAGTAAAAGGCATGATCACTGTTTTGTTATTTTTTTAAAATTTAAAATTGTGACGCCCTTGATGTTATGTTTAAAACTCTGATTAAATTATATAAATCGCGGGTAAATTAGAAGGGGTGTTACAGGCAGCTTATCAGCCAAACTTGGTGTCTAGGCAATTTGGACTCTGCCAACTTGTACCTAAATCGCTTTATCCATCCCATGAGTTTCTCATGGATGTGTTAGATGACCAAACCTGGGTCGATGTCAAGGACACCGTGGGCACTTTATGGGCGCATAGACCCATTCTTAATTTTACCCCTTTCAAGCCAGCCTTTTTCTGCACTCACGAGTTCAAACTTTGGTGGCAGACATACCTTGTCACCTTTATAAATGATGCTGCAAGAAAATGACTGAGCTAACGGTGGCTTTTGATGTTTTGCAGGGAAAAGGGACAAAATGTAAGGCAATTCACATTAAATAAATACAAGCATTTCAGAACTTCTTCAAAGTGGTGTATTTGCCAAACAATCTTCGTCGAACCATCTCTGATGCGGCCCGAGAGCTAACGGAGAAGATAACTGGGAAAATTCCCCAACTCAAAATTCCCAGTTACGCGGAAGACAAATATTTTTATGCACTACACTTTGGAAAAATCAAATTTCCCCCTTTAGCTCTAGCATTTCGACCACCATTTCCAGATGTGTGGCACATCTCTTGGTCAAATGTTCAAAACGCTTACAAAAAGAAAGCCGACAGAGTGGTTCCGACGAAGTATTGGTTGCATACCTACTCAGGCTTTCTTCATATCAACCGTAGATATGTGAGAGAACTTGCTGTATGTAACACGGTGAATTGACTTTGTAGAATTTTTGTATCGCAAATGTGCGGATAGCAAGAGTCGCCACCGACTTTTATTTTTATCCAATTAAGGGAAGGTAAAAGTACAGAAAAAGACCTTCGTTAGATTCTGAGTAAGGGAGAAGGTTATGAAAAGGGAAGGTATTAGCACCCCTTTCCATCCGTAGTTATCTACGGGCTCTTAGTTGCTCTAGATCACTTTAAAATTGTGCTTTCTGTGTGTTTGAAAAAAATGTTTTGAAAAGGCATTTTGCTTTGACTTTGTAATGATTCATGTAGGAATATACAAAGTGTTTGGAAATGTTTTGTTTTGAAAAGAGTTTGAACTTTGACAAAAGTGTGTGGTGTAAAAAGTATTTTGATAGAGCAAGCAACTAAAAGTCTTATTACCTACTCAGAATTTGGTCGTTTTCGTGTTATTTTACGTTCCTTTAGAATAGCGTTATCCATACCATTAGTTGGTAGGTAACTCTATTTGTTGGATGTAGAAGGGACATTCGAAGGGACATCGGATGGTCATAGAAAGCAACTTGTAGGAAGTATCCTAGCACATTCGAAGGGACTATCATCATTTTTCGTAGGCGACAATCGAGGGTCAAGATCATGTATTCATAGGCGACATCGTGGGTCTTATGATCTCTGTATCGAAGGGACTATGATGATTTGTTTTGAAGGCAACGGTGCTAGGATACCTCTACGTTCAAGGAACTTGACCATTTTGAATTCGTAAGGCAACGAGAGAGAATTACCCTAAGGGGTGCGTGTGTGAAAGAGTGTGTTGATTTAGATATTTTATCTTTGAAAATTAGTGGGCTATGTTCAATTTTATCATGCCATACACGCCTAATTACTAGCAGTTTATAGGGTGCGAAAATTAAAATGCGCGAATGTAAAGATGCAGAAAGGTAAATGTCCTACGCTATTACATGGCTTTGGGGCAGATACATAATTTAAATGTGCGGAAAATAAAAAACCTAATTAAGCTATTACATCCCATGAGCAGTTACATTATTGAAAAAAAGAAAACGATAAAGAAAAATCGTCCGAAACGGGATAACCTGTGAAAAGATGAGAAATCGGAAAATACGAGGAAATCGAATAAGAGGAAAATGTTAGTAAAAATGCAAATTTTTGAATGAGAAAAATATGACATGCTGGAAATAACATAACTATGCTAAAATAATTTTTTGGGATTTTTTGGATGCAATTTAATAATTAAAAACTAATTAAAATTCATTTAAATGGTAAATTATGAATAAAATCAAATATGCATGCAAAATAATATTTTTTAATTTTATAAACTAAATAAACATTTTATGAAAATAAATGCAAAAGGAAAAATATTTTTGATGATTTTTAATGCATGAGAAAAAATAATGAAAAGAATTAAAATGCATGAAAATATATTAAATAAATAAGAAAAATATGAAAAGTTTGTAAAAAAGGAGAAAAAACCAAATGGTCCTAGGGAGAATCGAACGCAGGACCCTGCTTTCACAACCCTCATGCCTTGCCAACTGAACCAACGCGCCCACGTGTTTGAAGATTGGAGCGAATGAATTACAAGCACGCGTCATCTCCTGGTTGCATCAAACTCGCGCCAGACTTCATCTTCTCCGATTCAAATTTTTGAAAACTCAGCATCGGCCTTGGCTCGACGCTACAACCCTGGCAAAATCAAAAATCGTACACAAGTAATATAAATAAATTCTAAGACCATGGTTCGATTCCAGACATCATTCCGAATGCAATGGTAACAGTCTCGTGGTCTAATTTTTCCGTTTAAGGGAAACCCTAAATCGTGTTCAGGAACCCTAATCATGGTGATTCGAGTTCCAAGCCATAGAAACACAATTAACCTGCCCAGATCGCTTGCAAACTCATCACTAATCACAAAAACAACAATAAAACATGCTAAAAATGCATGATAGTTGAAATACGATTTTGAATTTTTCTTGAACAAATCGAATTCGGATTCTTCGATTCTGGATAGTTTTGAGCAAAGTGAGGATCTGGATCGATTCAGGAGGTATTAAGGAATGTGTTTGAGTGCTTGGAATCAATTGAAACGACCTAAATCCAAGGCTGCAAGTTGCTTGTGTTGCACGGATTTTTTGAATTAGGTTAGGGTTCCTCACGCCAATTTTTTTGTTCTCAATCATGTGCTATGCATTGTGTATTTATATTGGATGGAATTGGAGCTGATTTGAGGAAGAAATCATCACTAATCAATGCAAATCAAATTTGATTTTGTACAAAATCAAATTTTTCATTCTTTGATCAATTTTCAATCAAATCTTGCCATATCAATCCAAATTTCAAAATTTGCTGGCTTTATTGAGTTGCTTGGATCTCAAGGAAGAGAGAAAAATCAAATTTGCATTTAATTTTGATTTTATACTTTATTTTTGAATTTAATTTGTATTTAAATGAATAAATTCCAAATTAAATAGAAAAATAAAATAAAAATTTGTGGCATTGGGCTTGGGTATTCCTAATTGCATGAGGAACAAGTTTGGATGAAGAAAAAGTAAGCCCATTTGCAAAAAAAATTATTTTTAGAAGCATCTCTCTTTGTGCACTTCTTCAAAATTGCCCAACTTGTGAATGGTGTATCTTGCTCAATTTTCCACATTTTTGAGGGTTCTTGGACTTTTTGGAAAGCTCTAAGAGTCCTCTAACCAACCGTTTTGGTCTCATCTCAATTGGAGTTTCCATGCTCAATATCTCCTCAAAACAAAATGTTGACTTTTTGTTGACTTTGAAAAGGACCTGTAATGTTTTGAGCCACACCTCTCAAATGAAGCATTTTTTGAACATTCTTGTGAGACATGAAGTTGTAGAGAATTGAATTTCCTTCAAAATGAGCTTTGGTGGGAAAATTTCTGAGAAAGTATGAAGAAGTTATGCTCAGTCAAAGTTCAGTTGACTTTTCACCTAGAAACCCTAATTTAGAAAGTTTGACTTTTGAGCAAATCTTGAGTTTTCTTGATGAATCACGATCAACCCTTGATCAAATGATGAATGTAACTTCAAAATGAGGATGTTGACCAAAAATCATGAAGTTTGACTGTATGTTGACCACAGTTGACTTTTTGTCCAATACAACTGATTTTCAACCATCTGAATAATTGTCTGAGCAATCTTGACTTGTAAGGCTTGAAACTTGACATGGAGAATATTTGAAGCATGTGAGGAGGCATGATGACCATTGGAGGTGTTGGAAGTCCATCTTGATCTGAGAAATGCCAAACCCTAGTTTGGGTTGATTGTCTAGGAGAGGGTTTGTCTGATCCATCCTTGAGGAATCCTTGAGCATGGATGTATGAAATGTCTTGAGAAGATGGAGGGCAAATTTTGGGGTATGACAGCTGCCCCTGTTCAATCTTCTTGTACTGGAAGGGTTAGATTGACACGCTTGTCTTTCGTGATCTGGAGGTAGAAGATGATTGAACACTCGAGTACACCTGAAAATTTGCACTCGCTGTTGGCTGATGATGCGGGAATGGGCTTATAGATGCGATTTGGAGAAGTTGGAGACCTTGCTGGGGAATGAGTCGTATGCTAGACTCGAGGTTGTTGATAGGAGAACTGGCGGAGATGGGCTTAAGATGCCACCTGGAAAGATCGATGCTGGAGAGTGAGTCGTACGCTAGGCTCTGTAGACGTTTCTGGAAAGGAGAGGAGCATGGAGATGGGCTTAAGATGCCATCCGGGGGGAGTCGTACGCTAGACTTGTGCTCATCTTTGAATGAAGTTATTGGTTTGTATTGATTTTTTAACCAAATATGCATCATTCCAAAGGTGGAGAAATGTTGATAAGTAGTCAGAGATGAGCTTAAGATGCCATCCAAGGCAACTGAGTCGTACGCCAGACTCTGTAGTTGCTGATGATAATAAGAGGGAATCAGAATAAATCTTCGTGCTGATTACTCTGAGGGATAGTAGTTGGCAAAAATGTGGATAGCTTCCCTGTTGCGCATCGGGCATTGATCTACTGCCTGTTATCGGAGGATAACTTGTGATCGTTCGGATAGGGTTTCCCGTCTGGCTTCGGGTATTAATCCTGGATCTGTTGTCGGAGGACGACAAGGGCGGTCGTTCAGATAGTTTTCCCGTCGAGATTCGGGTCTTAATCCTGGACCAGTTGTCGGAGGACAACTAGGGGCGGTCTTTCGGATAGTTTTCCCGTCGAAATTCGAGTCTTAATCCTGGACCTGTTTGCGTCGGAAGTGACTTTCACCTGTTTTGGAGAAAACAAGAGAAACTTTGATAGAATGTTCGTTAGTCTTATGGAGAGTATGATGCATGACGATGTGTATGAATGACATATGCATTTATTATGACTTTATGAGAAATGTATGAATGATATATGCTGTGGTATTTCAAAACATATCCATCTTGAAGAAGATGTAGATGTCCTGTTTGAGGATTCCTGACTTCTGCTTGGGGATTGAGTAGGTGAGAACCCTGCTTTGGAAGGAGAAGAAAGATATCCATGGATTCCTCCGGTGCACTATCTGACCAAGTCCTGGGCCTAGATATTGTTGAGGATGATAGGGCTAAAGAGACGTGCTGCTAAGGATTTTGTGCGTGGACCCTGCTGGGGAGAAAATTAGGAGGCGCTCTACTGGGGATCTGGAGGGTAGATCCTGCTGGAGAGCGTTTGATAGTTGCTGGGAGACCGGGCTAGAAGGATCTGGAGCCCGTTGGAATCTCTGACTGGGGAATAGAAGATGTAGGTTTCCTCCGGTGCACTATCTGACCAAGTCTCAAGTCTGGATATAACTGCTGGAGAAAAAGGGGAATTGTTGAGAGATATCTGCTGGTATTAAACACCTCGGCTGGGGATGAAGTGTTACTGCCTGGAGACTGATGTAACATTGCTCAGTTGAGTGGAATCACTGTTCGGGGACTAACGTATACTCCGCTGGGGAAGGTTTGTAGTGAGTGACACCTCTGTGGGGATCATGCTTTGCAGGGGACTATTTGGTGACTTTCGTCGTCATCTCAATTCCTGGAGCCTGTAGTAATTACCTTTGTATGTTTACTTTTCGCATGTTTGTGATTAGATTCTTATTGTTAGATGCATATAATCATTCAAAGCAAACATTGGACTTTATGCAAACAACAACAGTGAAAATTGTAAAGAGAAAGAACTCGTATTTATTTGAGATGTGGCGTATGGCCAAGTAGTCTGTACACAAGAAAAGTAAAAAGCTATGCGGAAGCAATCTCGTTAAGGTCCAACTATGCTAGTACTCATATATTTCAACTATCTCATCTCCTTCTTTGTCGTTAGAAAGTGAGTGGTGATCTTCGCCGTTTGAATCTTGAATCTTGATAGTAGTGCAGGTAGATAGGTGATCGGAAGAGACATAGTAAATGCGCTTAAATCTAACTTTTGCCTAGACCGCCCTTCGGGTTTGGTCTAGGGATACCCTTTTTGCCCAAGCCTTTTCGGGTTTCGACTTGGGTGTACATGTTTTGTATATATCCTTAACTTTTGCCGAACCTTTTTGGTTCGAGGATCTCTTATTTTGCCTAGGCAGTCTACCTAGCGGGTCTCTTTTATGCGTAGTATTTTTTGACTATGTCTGCGTTCACAGGGTGTGGGAAGTCTTCACCATCCATGGTGCTAAGTATCATAGCTCCGTCGAAAAATACTATTTTGACTACAAATGGTCCCTCATAGGTGGGAGTCCATTTGCCCCTAGGATCACCTTGTGGAAGAATGATGCGCTTGACTAGTAGATCACCGACCTGGTAGACTCGGTGCTTGACCTTTTTGTTAAATGCTTTGATCATTCGCTTCCGATAGATCTATCCATGGCAAATAGATCGAGTCGTTTCTCATCAATCAAGTTAATCAAGGCGATGCGGACCCATCGTCTTCTCTAACTCTGCGTCTGGAGGACTACGGTTGAGGGTATCCCGAACCTCGATGGGTAGGGCGCCTCTATACCATATACAAGAGAGAGGGGTTGCCCTGTTGATGTTCGTCTTGTGGTCACGATAACCATGAAGATCAAATGGTAACATTTCATGCCAATCTTTGTAAGTCCTTGTCATCTTACGTATGATCTTCTTAATGTTCTTGTTGGCGGCTTCCAGTGCCATTCATCTTAGGCCGATAAGGAGAAGAGTTGTGATGCTTGATCTTGAGCGCATGCGAGTTCGGTGATCATCTTGTTGTTGAGATTGGAACCATTATACGTGATAATCCTTTCGGTGCCATACCGCGGATAAGATTATGTTTGATGAATCGAGCCACAACATTCTTGGTAGCAGATGCGACGAGGCACTTACCCACTTGGTGAAATAGTCAATTGCCACAAGGATGAAGCGATGTCCATTGGGCGGTGGGCTTGATTTCTCCAATCATGTCAATGCCCACATTGCGAAAGGCCAGTTGTTAGAACATTGAGGCGGAGGTATGTGCACTTTGTCTGCATAAATCTGGCATTTGTGACAAGACCGAGCATAACGGTGACAATCAGCTTCCATGGTGGACCAATAGTAACCTGTTCTCAAAATCTTCTTAGCCATGGTGTGTCCACTGGAGTGGTTACCAAATGCGCCTTCGTGTAACTCTTCCATGATACGTTCATTGTTTCCGGTCTACAGTAGATAAGCACAAATCGTGGTTGCGCTTGTATAAGATGTCGTTGCTGAGGAAGAATTTGGATGCAAACCTTCTCAAAAACTTCTTATCGTTAACAGATGCCCCTGCGGGATATTCCTGAGTCTCGAGATACCTCTTCACGTCGTAGTACCAAGGTTTCTCTTCTGTGTCAAGCTCATAACAATATGCTGGTTCGTCAAACTTCTTGATGATGATCTGGGGAGCCTTGTTGTCCCATCTAACCTTGAACATAGACAACATAGTAGCCAATACGTCTGCCAACTGATTCTCTTCTCGTGGAATGTGATTGAAAGTAATCTCTTCGAAATAGGGGATCAAACTCAAAACATGCTCTCAATATGGAATGAGATTCGGATGCTTCGTATCCCACTCTCCCTTAATCTGACTGATCACTAACGCTGAGTCTCCATGCACTTGCAAGAACTTGATTCTTAAGTCAATAGCAGCTTTAATACCCATGATGCACGCTTCGTATTCGGCCATGTTGTTAGTGCAACTAAAACAAAGTCTGGCGGTGAAAGGAGTATGTCCGCCCGTAGGGGATGTAATGATGGCGCCAATGCCATTGCCAAGTGCGTTTGAGGCTCCATCAAAGACCATAGTCCATCGGGATCCTTGTTCAGGTCCTTCGTCTGGGCCTGGTTCTTCACAATCTGTAACTAGTAAAACATCTTCATCGGGGAATTCGAACTGCATAGACTGATAGTCATCTACGGCTTGATGAGCCAAATGATCGGCTACTACACTTCCTTTGATTGCTTTCTGAGAAGTGTATTGGATGTCATATTCGGTCAAGATCATTTGCCATCTTGCTATTCTACTGGAGAGAGTTGGTTTCTCAAATATGTATTTTATCATATCCATCTTGGAAATTAACAAGGTAGTGTGAGTCAACATATACTGTCTTAGTCGGCGAGCAGCCCAAGCCAAAGCATTGCAAGTTTTCTCGAGCTGTGAGTATCTTGTTTCACAGTCGGTAAAATTTTTGCTAAGGTAGTATATTGCATGCTCTTTTCGACCAGACTCGTCATGTTGCCCCAACACACACCCCATTGAATTCTCTAACACTGTCAAGTACATGATAAGAGGTCTTCCTTCAGCAGGCGGCATCAGGATAGGAGGATTCTATAGGTACTCCTTGATTTTGTCAAAAGTGACCTGGCAATCGTCGTTCCATTCTACCACTTGATCTTTCTTAAGTAGCTTGCAGATTGGCTCACAAGTAGCAGTTAGATGTGCAATGAATCTGGCAATGTAGTTTAATCGGCCCAAGAAACCCCTAACTTCCTTCTCTGTGCGGGGAGCTGGCATCTCTTGAATGGCTTTAACCTTGGCAGGGTCAACCTCAATACCTTTACCACTGACAACAAACCCTAGGAGTTTTCCGGATCTGACTCCAAAGGTGCACTTGTTGGGATTAAGTCTTAGTCTGTACCTCTTCAATCTGTCAAATAGTTTCTGCAAATGATCAAGATGTTCTTCTTCTGTCTGTGATCGAGCTATCATGTCGTTGACGTAGACCTCTACCTCGTGATGAATCATGTCATGAAATAATGTCACCATAGCACGCTGATAAGTGGCGCCTGCGTTCTTCAGCCCGAACGGCATAACCTTGTAACAGAAAGTGCCCCACTATGTAACAAAAGTAGTCTTCTCCATGTCTTCGGGAGCCATTTTAATCTGATTGTAACCGGAGAAACCATCCATAAAGGAGAAGACCTTATGCTGAGCGGTGTTGTCAACCAGGACATCAATATGAGGGAGTGGAAAATTGTCTTTCGGACTCGCTTTGGTCAGATCTCTGTAGTCCACACACATTCGTACGTTACCATCCTTCTTAGGTACGGGCACCACATTTGCAACCCATTGTGGATAAGAAGTAACGGCTAAGAAACCGACGTTGAACTGTTTCATAACTTCGGCTTTGACCTTCTCATACATCTCAGGACGCATGCGACGAACCTTCTGTTTCACTGGGAAAAAATCCTCTTTTATCGGCAATCGGTGTACCACAAAATCAATGTCTAAACCCGGCATGTCTTTGTATGACCAAGCAAAAACCTCAATATAGTCTCGTAGCATCTGAATCAACCTTTCTTTGACACTGTTCTCAAGACCCGCTCCTATCTTGATCTCTTTTCTGTCTTCGTCAATACCCAAATTCACAACCTCAACTGGCTCTTCGTGTGGCTGTATAACTCGATCTTCTTCTTTGTGCGATCGACAAGTTCTCACGGAACTTCACAATATTCCTCACTTTCGTCTTGACTTGGTAGATCGGATTATCGAAGTCATATTTAGCAATAGCATAGCTGTTATCAACGAGATTCGGAGTGATTCTGCAGTGTATCACGTGGGTGTGTGTAAGAAACACATAGCTTTTTGAAGGGGTGATAAAGTAAGAGAAAAAAAAACAAACAATTGAATGCAAAAGTCCAACGATTTATTGAATGAAAATATGCAAATGACAGATAATAACCCTCACAAACGAGCCATGATGCCCCGGGCAAGGCACTAGGCTTTCAAAGTTTATTGTTCAAAACAAAGAAAATACAAAAAGCAAAACAAAACAAGAGCAATTACTCCTGTCTAAAGGAGATTGGTATGACGTTTTCAGTCTTCCAATTGCTGAGCCCTTTGTCTGGAGTTGGGAAGATCCACTTGCTGATGTCGAAATCGTTGTCGTCGTCTTCTATAGCATGGATTCCATTACGGCGTCTGAAAGGAAGTTGGCGGCACGCTTCGCGGTATCATCTTCGACCTTTGATGGTGAAGCCTAAACCAGTCTTGTCGATTTGAAAGGAAGATCGAGTTGTCCCAAATTGTCTACCTCCTTCTTCAACGGCTTGAGCATCTTTCAATGAGGCCATCCTAGGCGGAGCTTGTGTAACCGGGAGTGACGGAGAGTCAGCAGGCATGACTCGGGTATTGTTTCAAAAGCTTGACGGGGAGTTTCAAAGAATTCACCCTCCACCTCGAGATAACGGAATGACGTAGATGGTGACCATATATTCTTCTTCACCACATCTTGTAACAACTTTCCCTTTCACTGGGTACTTGATTTCGATGCAAGGTAGAGGTGGCCTGCCCCATGTATCCAGGCGTCCAAGTAGGCAAGAGTAGGTGGACGGATGTCCATGACAAAGAAAGTGGAATCAAAAGTCGGGAACCAACTTTAACGGAGTGAGCTCTCCAAGTCTTGTTCGCTTAGAACCATCAAAAGCTCTCACAATAATGTCCGGGTCTCGAGAACCAACCCTTCGACATCAAGTCGATCAAAGCGATCTTTGGAAGGATATTGAGCGAGAACCGATATCCACCAAAACATGAGATAAGGTAATGCCCTTGCATTCAACAGAGATGTGCAAGGCTTTGTTGTGTTTCTTTCGGCGGTCAAATCGACATCGGAGAAACCTAGGCCGTTGTTGGTTGCCAAGCTAGCAATACAAACTTCAAAGGTCGGTAGTAGTGTCTTGCGATGCGTGAGCATTCTTGAAACTTGACCAAGGCGTTAGCATGAGCCTCGAATCACAAGAGCGAGCAAGCATGGAGATCTTGGGCGAGTCTATCCCTGTTCCACAACATTGTAGTCACTCTTCTTGATAATCTTGAATTTCCTCCATTTCTTGTTTGGAGGTGTCTTGATAACTTCCTTTGGTACTTACGGTTGAGCGGGATGAGTCCGGTTCTTTCCTCTAGCTTGGGGATGGGTTGAATAGTTTGGAATCTGTTTGGTCTGATGTCTTTTGGAGGAGATATTTCTGGAGAGAACACTCTTCCGGTTCTGGTCACCTTACTTGATCCGGTGATGTTGTCAGTCAGGAATGGTAGCTTCAATGGTCAGATCTTCAATGGTCAGAGGGTCTTGCTTGACGCCATGATAGTAAACTTCACATCCATAATTCCAAGGAATAGCTTTGTCAGAGGAATATGGGCTGTGCAGGAGAAGTAATGATGAGAGGTGTCACTCTAGCACGGGGATCGTGAGAGGTAATCCTTATAGTGTTAACATCAGCATAGTCTTCTGGGAAATCGTCACCCCATCCGGTTACCTTAACATCTTCAATAGGGATCTTGTAGCTTTCAGGAACAATGTACTTCACCATGTAATCATACTTTCCACTTGGCTGCCCCAAGGTATCCCACACAGATGGTATAGTTTCATTCGCATCTTCGGTCTTCAACTTAGACATATCTTCACACGACTTACGCACGGGTTTGAAATAGTATCTCACGGTTGTCCATCATGCCTTGAACCGTCTTCTCAACCAAGCACAACCATCAGTGCGAGATGGACACCGACAATTCTCTGGGCATCTGGATTGACAAACTTGCGACAAATTTTTCTTAACAGTCATCAGAGGAATGGTCAAGTCATCTATGTTGAAAACATAAGTAGCGTCACCAACAGCATTGGAAATCTTGTCATGGTTGGGCATAGGAGCGTTCATCACATTCGGAGTCTCAACGAGAGGGTCAAACTCAATCTGCTTAGCTTCAATCATATCTTGAATCTTGTTCTTCAGAGCCCAACAATCATCAGTACTATGTCCTGGGCTATTGGAATGGTAAGCACACTTAGCATTAGGATTGTATCTCGGAGAGGAAGTGTTGATGTTTTGAGGAGGATCCCTCAAGGTAATCAGCTCTGCTTTCAACATGTGTTGCAAGGCTTGCGACAATGGCATGTTGATCTTCGTAAACTGTCTTCGTGGCGCGTTCTGGCTACGCGCGTTGTCTCGCTGAGGTTGTGCTGATGTAGGATTGGAGATCACGCCTCCACAGTTGCGTGGTCGGTCTTGGCTCGGCTTTTACGTCCATACGGCATTAGCTTCTTTCTTACCACCAAAAGATCTCTTTGCAGCATTTGAAGATGACTCCACATGAATCTTTCCACTCTTGATACCGGCTTCAATCGCTCTTTGTAGTATCATTTCGGTGAATCCGGTGAAGAGTTTCAATCGGATGATTGAAGAATGGGCGTCGGTGTTCCCATAAACATATCAACCAACTCCCTATTGGACAAGGGTGGTTGAACTCTGGCTACTAGATCTCTCCATTTCTGAGCATACTCCTTGAACTTCTCATCACGACCCATAGACATGCTTTGTAGTTGCATGCGAGTGGGTGTCAATTCAGCATTGTACTCATATTGTCTGTAGAAAGCATCTGCTAAGTCACTCCAAGCACGGATACAGTCATTCTCTAGCTGATAATACCACTCCAATTGAGTTCCGGACAAACTCTCTTGAAAATAATGCATCCACAACTTTCTATCATCAGTGTGGGGGTTGATCTTTTGAACATAGGATTTCAAATGCAGTTTAGGGCAAGACATGCCATCATATTTGGCAAAAGTAGGAACTTTGAACTTGGGAGGAATCACAACACCAGGAACAAGACTCAGATCATCAAAATTCAGCCCTGACATCTTCAGGTTTTCCACAGCATTCAGACGGTCTTCAAGTTGCTTGTATTTGTCATCTTCATCAGAGTATTGGCCATCATCATAGTCTTTTTCAGGCTCATGCTGGCTGCCTTCGCCATCACCCTTGACACTCCCCTCAGTCTTGACACTTCCTTCAGAGAGCTCTATCCTACTGACCACTTTAGGACCACCTTTGTAACGTCTGCCCATGTTAAGAAGACCAACAACCCTCTTCTTCTTGTTAATGAGCTTCTTCAGATCCTCTTGGCCTTGGACCAAGCTAGTGAACATCTGCTGAAACTGAGCATTCTGAGCCTGAAGATCTTTGACAGACTGTTCAAGAGCCATTTCTGCTAAAATAAATTGCGAGAGAATGAGAAAACCAATCTTCAATGTACCTGTGATGCAATGTTATGCTATGCTATGCGATGTTTATGCGAATGCAATGCAATGTTTTCAAGGACCTTAGAGATTTAAATTTGTTAATCAAGCAATGAGCAAACATTTATTAGTACTCTTCTTTTTATTCTTTTTCTTTTTAAGTACAAGAGATAGTTCAAAACAATAAAAGAAAACATATAAATCAAAAAGCTCTAAGTCTCCCACGGGCGCTTCCTCTTGGTGCCGAGGTAGGCGTTGATGCTTCGCTCCTCGTGAAGTAGCTTGGTTAACTCTAGCACTTTCTTCTCACTTGCATAACACTGAGTTTCAAAGGTATCCCTTTCTTCTTTAAGCTGAATCCAAGATCCCTTCAAGTCTTCAAAATCAGTAGGCATCTCAGGATGGAGAACAGTATAGGATTCGTCACCTATAGCAACAGGTTCCATAATTACTGGTAGAACAGGCGTGAATGGAATCATGAGGTTTTGAGCTCGAGCTCGCACCCATTTGAGGTAAGGTTCCCAAGGAATGGAGTTTTGGTGCCCCAAAGTCTTGGTATCAGTCTTCTTTACCATGCCCCAAGCGTGTATAAACCTTCGTCGGTAATTCTGGAGATCGTGGTTATAGTCGAACACAACATCTTGGAGAAGCATATCATGCGGACCATCTCTTCGAGCAAAACCAAACTGACGTAGAGCTAAAGAAGGGTTGTAAGTAATACCTCCCCTTATACCAAGTAGAGGTACATTAGGGAATTCTCCTGGCGCTCAATGAAGGTGAAGTCCTTTTGAGAGAAAAGATTCCAACGGATATCTGAATGAGAGAGTGACATTAACCTTTGAGACCACCTCAACCTTTGTTCATTCTTCAAAACTGATGGAGGAAGGTGCGAAATAAACCACCTAGAAAGTAACGGTATACAACACATGAGAGTTCCTTGTATTTTGATGGTACGAGTGTGAAGAGAATGTAGGATATCTCCAAGTAAAGTAGGCACTGGATTGCGGGTAAGAAACAACTTGATGGCATTGACATCTATGAATTGGTCTGATTTAGGGAATAGAACCAAACCATAGATTAGCAAGGCCACAATATCTTCGAATGCATGGAAACTCATAACTTTGAGGAACTCTCGGGCTTTCTTAATCAGGAACTTAGCAAGTAAACCCTTAACTCCGCTTCTTGTTTCCCAATTGGCTTCAATGTCTGAGCGCTTAAGATGTAAAGCTGATGCGATGTCTTCGTACCTAGGAACCTTTTCTAGACCGGTGAATGGCATTTGGTCAAGAATGGGTACCCAGTAACAAAGAACTCTTCAAGGTAGGAACCAGCGATAATCGGAAAAGTAAAGCAATGGTGTTTCGGATCGAAGAAGCTGAATAGGACATGCATCATATCTTCTTCAAAACCGATAACCAAATCAAGTAGATAACCATGTCTTTTGATGATGGGCATGATCGGGAATCTACGAAACCAATTCTTTGGTGAGAAGGTATACCCATGAAGTTGATTCGGATAGTCTTTCTAGAAGCCATAATACCCTACAAAACAGAGCAAAGATAAATCCCTAGGTCCTTGAAATAGTTAGAAATGATATGCAATGCAAATGATGTCATGATGTCATGTTTAGCACACACAAACAATTCACACAATGAGCCTAGGTTTAAGGCTTGCAAGAGGTATAGGTGATTACCCACCAAAAGTTTGAGTTGGTTAATCTGTCCTATAATAATGTAGGGTTCTAGGAATCTCATATCATTGATCTTTCTCGTAGTTTATTTCAATCGACTACCAAGTGGTCGACCGAAAATATCCCAAAAGTCTGATCTTAATGAGCGTAGTATCGAGTATCAACCAACCTTAGTCTGCACCAAAGCCGGCCATCTCACTACCTTCTAATGGCCAAGATGGGTCAATTAAGGTTCTAAAAGTTTAGTTAGCGCTTGATGACACCACGCAGAAGCCAAATACTATCCTCAACTTGGGAATGAAGAGTATCAGGACATCCAAAGTGTCACGCTAACGTAGCCATCATGTTGACCGTTTTGATATACGTCTAACGGTCGCGATGATTTATTGCTACTTACCTAAAAGGAAACCCGGATCCGGGTGTAGGATCCCCCACAAATATAATACCCAAGCAACCCTTAAAGATAAAGCAAGCAAGTCAAACAGAAAGCAATAAAGGTGATTTAGAAATCCTTAAGGCAATTCTCTCTTTAGGGTGTTTCCCAAGCAGAGTCGCCAGTTCTGTAACACGGTGAACTAACTTTGTAGAATTTTTGTATCGCAAATGTGCGGATAGCAAGAGTCGCCACCGACTTTTATTTTTATCCAATTAAGGGAAGGTAAAAGTACAGAAAAAGACCTTCGTTAGATTACGAGTAAGGGAGAAGGTTATGAAAAGGGAAGGTATTAGCACCCATTTCCATCCGTAGCTATCTACGGGCTCTTAGTTGCTCTAGATCACTTTAAAATTGTGCTTTCTGTGTGTTTGAAAAAAATGTTTTGAAAAGGCATTTCGCTTTGACTTTGTAATGATTCATGTAGGAATATACAAAGTGTTTGGAAATGTTTTGTTTTGAAAAGAGTTTGAACTTTGACAAAAGTGTGTGGTGTAAAAAGTATTTTGATAGAGCAAGCAACTAAAAGTCTTATTACCTACTCAGAATTTGGTCGTTTTCGTGTTATTTTACGTTCCTTTAGAATAGCGTTATCCATACCATTAGTTGGTAGGTAACTCTATTTGTTGGATGTAGAAGGGACATTCAAAGGGACATCGGATGGTCATAGAAAGCAACTTGTAGGAAGTATCCTAGCACATTCGAAGGGACTATCATCATTTTTCGTAGGCGACAATCGAGGGTCAAGATCATGTATTCGTAGGCGACATCGTGGGTCTTATGATCTTTGTATCGAAGGGACTATGATGATTTGTTTTGAAGACAACGGTGCTAGGATACCTCTACGTTCGAGGGACTTGACCATTTTGAATTCGTAAGGCAACGAGAGAGAATTACCCTAAGGGGTGTGTGTGTGAAAGAGTGTGTTGATTTAGATATTTTATCTTTGAAAATTAGTGGGCTATGTTCAATTTTATCTTGCCATACACGCCTAATTACTAGCAGTTTATAGGGTGCGGAAATTAAAATGCGGGAATGTAAAGATGCGGAAAGGTAAATGTGCGGAAAATAAAAAACCTAATTAAGCTATTACATCCCATGAGCAGTTACATTATTGAAAAAAAGAAAACGATAAAGAAAAATAAATCCGAAGCAGGATAACTTTGTGAAAAGATGAAAATCGGAAAATCTGAAATCGAATAAGAGGAAAATGTTAGTAAAAATGCAAATTTTTGAATGAGAAAAATATGACATGCTGGAAATAACATAACTATGCTAAAATACTTTTTTGGGATTTTTTGGATGCAATTTAATAATTAAAAACTAATTAAAATTCATTTAAATGGTAAATTATGAATAAAATCAAATATGCATGCAAAATAATATTTTTTAATTTTATAAATTAAATAAACATTTTATGAAAATAAATGCAAAAGGAAAAATATTTTTGATGATTTTTAATGCATGAGAAAAAATAATGAAAAGAATTAAAATGCATGAAAATATATTAAATAAATAAGAAAAATATGAAAAGTTTGTAAAAAAGGAGAAAAAACCAAATGGTCCTGGGGAGAATCGAACCCAGGACCCTGCTTTCACAACCCTCATGCCTTGCCAACTGAACCAACGCGCCCACGTGTTTGAAGATTGGAGCGAATGAATTACAAGCACGCATCATCTCCTGGTTGCATCAAACTCGCGCCAGACTTCATCTTCTCCGATTCAAATTTTTGAAAACTCAGCATCGGCCTTGGCTCGACGCTACAACCCTGGCAAAATCAAAAATCGTACACAAGTAATATAAATAAATTCTAAGACCATGGTTCGATTCCAGACATCATTCCGAATGCAATGGTAACAGTCTCGTGGTCTAATTTTTCCGTTTAAGGGAAACCCTAAATCGTGTTCAGGAACCCTAATCATGGTGATTCGAGTTCCAGGCCATAGAAACACAATTAACCTGCCCAGATCACTTGCAAACTCATCACTAATCACAAAAACAACAATAAAACATGTTAAAAATGCATGATAATTGAAATACGATTTTGAATTTTTCTTGAACAAACCGAATTCAGATTCTTCGATTCTGGATAGTTTTGAGCAAAGTGAGGATCTGGATCGATTCAGGAGGTATCAAGGAATGTGTTTGAGTGCTTGGAATCAATTGAAACGACCTAAATCCAAGGCTGCAAGTTGCTTGTGTTGCACGGATTTTTTGAATTAGGTTACGGTTCCTCAAGCCAATTTTTTCGTTCTCAATCATGTGCTATGCATTGTGTATTTATATTGGATGGAATTGGAGCTGATTTGAGGAAGAAATCATCACTAATCAATGCAAATCAAATTTGATTTTGTACAAAATCAAATTTTTCATTCTTTGATCAATTTTCAATCAAATCTTGCCATATCAATCCAAATTTCAAAATTTGCTGGCTTTATTGAGTTGCTTGGATCTCAAGGAAGAGAGAAAAATCAAATTTGCATTTAATTTTGATTTTATACTTTATTTTTGAATTTAATTTGTATTTAAATGAATAAATTCCAAATTAAATAGAAAAATAAAATAAAAATTTGTGGCATTGGGCTTGGGTATTCCTAATTGCATGAGGAACAAGTTTGGATGAAGAAAAAGTAAGCCCATTTGCAAAAAAAATTATTTTTAGAAGCATCTCTCTTTGTGCACTTCTTCAAAATTGCCCAACTTGTGAATGGTGTATCTTGCTCAATTTTCCACATTTTTGAGGGTTCTTGGACTTTTTGGAAAGCTCTAAGAGTCCTCTAACCAACCGTTTTGGTCTCATCTCAATTGGAGTTTCCATGCTCAATATCTCCTCAAAACAAAATGTTGACTTTTTGTTGACTTTGAAAAGGACCTGTAATGTTTTGAGCCACACCTCTCAAATGAAGCATTTTTTGAACATTCTTGTGAGACATGAAGTTGTAGAGAATTGAATTTCCTTCAAAATGAGCTTTGGTGGGAAAATTTCTGAGAAAGTATGAAGAAGTTATGCTCAGTCAAAGTTCAGTTGACTTTTCACCTAGAAACCCTAATTTAGAAAGTTTGACTTTTGAGCAAATCTTGAGTTTTCTTGATGAATCACGATCAACCCTTGATCAAATGATGAATGTAACTTCAAAATGAGGATGTTGACCAAAAATCATGAAGTTTGACTGTATGTTGACCACAGTTGACTTTTTGTCCAATACAACTGATTTTCAACCATCTGAATAATTGTCTGAGCAATCTTGACTTGTAAGGCTTGAAACTTGACATGGAGAATATTTGAAGCATGTGAGGAGGCATGATGACCATTGGAGGTGTTGGAAGTCCATCTTGATCTGAGAAATGCCAAACCCTAGTTTGGGTTGATTGTCTAGGAGAGGGTTTGTCTGATCCATCCTTGAGGAATCCTTGAGCATGGATGTATGAAATGTCTTGAGAAGATGGAGGGAAAATTTTGGGGTATGACACTGTAGTACCCAAGGGTAACCGCTTCTGGAGAATTCTGTTTCTTTCACAGTTTATCTCACATTGTTATTTGACTTGATTTCTCTTTTAGTTGTACCTTTGCCACAGGTGATTTCCCCCATGCTAGAAACTGCTGTTGTCGATACTCAGAAGAAACCATCGACCAAGCATGTTAAGACCCATGTTGCAGGGGGCTCTTCTCAACCCAAGGTATGTGTTATCGACTCTTAAGCGTATTCTTCTTGTTCGACTCTTTTAATACTTTGATATTTTTCACAGTTCATTCCCATCCACACCTCTTCAGATGACGAACTTATTTCTACTTCTATTAAGAAGACTGATTCTTCTGTAAGTATGAATATACTTACTTTGACATTTATCGGGATCGCTTACTAACATTTTGGTTTATTTTGTAGCAGTCGGCAGCTCAGATTTGCTCCCTCCACCAAATCCAAAAGGTCCAAGCAGGACACAGAATCCCATCCTAGTGAGGGCGTTGAGGTAACATTTCCCCATTTTCTGACTACTTCTGATAAAGCACTAAAATGCCTCTTACGAACCCATCTTTATTTACTGACCATCACACGATGCTCAACCTCCTCACCCCAAAATCCAAAGCCTCAAGAAAAGGCACATGATAAGCACGAGAGGAAGGAAAAATCAAAAAATAAAGCACCCGGCCGAAGGTTCGGGAGGCGGTCGGTGAGGAAAGCAGAACAAGCGAAGTTGATGACACTGCTAATCACCGGCGCGGTATAGTGCTCTGTTGCTTGTCATGACTACCCTACTTTCATATCCTGGTTGTAATATCGTAATAAATACAACCATTGTTACTCCAGACCCTATGCCTATCCCTGACGCTAACAAAGAGGTAGCAGAAAAAACTGCCGAAGTTTCTGTTGGAGGGAATGAAACAACGGATCCCTCACCACTACCACAGGTATTTCCTTCACCCTCTAAAGTGTCTTTTAAATCTTTCGAGTTATACCTGTCTGATTCAACATTTATCTCTTTCTCAGGTTGAAGCTTCTGAGCCACAACAAAGTGTGCCAGAATATACTCCTCTCTCAGAAGTTTCTTCCCCTCAACAATAACCAACTCCCCACGCAGTAACTGGTGAGTTTGTTGAGAATGTCACTTGGGGTTCTAACAGTGGTTCTGATTTAGTCACCAGTCCTATCAGGCACCACGCTTATTATTCGACCAATTCTGACTCTAGTCTTTCAGATTTCCTATAGGATTTAGGGGTTCCTCAAACTGCTGTCGAAACCATTCAGATTCAGGATTCTCTTGAGCAGGACCATGCTGTTGGCCCATCTAGAGTAAAGGATGTTATCGACGACATGGAAGTCGACGATGTCGAGGCTGCTTTGGCAAGGCTGAATCAATTCATGAATCGGCACGCTACTACTTTAGATTCTGACCATTCTCAGATTCACAACGACAAGCTAGGACCTGAGGCTGCCAAAATCAAGAAGTTGAATGATCTCGTCCGTACTCATGCCTTCAATCATGACTTGCCTTATGCACTACAAGAAGACTCAACTCTTGGTCCCGAACTCCTGGACGCTATTGCCCAGCTAAAAGGTCTTGAGATTTCTAAGTTTTCAAAGCTAATGATAGCAGCTTTCGAAAATATCCTTTCTCGTCTTCTGGCCAATGTCACTCAAACCAAGGAGACTGAACTATTGGTCGACACCAAACAAGCAACAATGAGGCAGAATGTGGAGATGGTGAGAAAAGCTACAACGGAGGTTGCAGAAATAAAAACTCGCATCAATCAGAGGCTACAAGAACAGAGCCCCAAAAGAAAAAGAGTTGCTGAAATACGCAGTCAAATTGCTGAACTGACGAAAGAGCTGGAGCTTGTCGAAAGGCAAGACAAAGAAATCGACCAGGCCAACACTTCTGATCAAAAAGAAATGCGCCTGCTGACCAAGGATGCTCTTATCGTCAGTAATGCCACGACAAAGGTCGAAGAAGAACTACATGTAACACCTGAAAATTATTTAATTAAATTATATAAGGAATTATTTATTGGAATTTAGTCGAAGTTGGATTTATCAGTAAAATTATAAGGAGCATTAATAAATTGATAAGTTGATTTAGGGTGATTAAATGAATTATAGGAAGTTGGGATTAATTAGTGATGAATTAATTTTATTATAGAATATTATTAGAAATAATATTAGAAATAAGTGTGGATTAATAGAGTTATTTAATTGGTGTTAGAAGTAGTAGAAATGAGGTGTGAAAATTAAGCCAAATAGAAATAATAGAATTATTATTATTATTATTATTATTATTATTATAAGTTGGATTTAATTATAAGAGATATAAGGATTATAAGGGTTTAGTGAAGATTTTTGGGAAAAGGTTGTATGTGGGAGAAAGAAAATAGGATTAAGTGAATAACCAGTTTAGTCGGAAAATTAATATTATGAGTAGAAATTAATTGACTAAAATATTTAGTGAGTTTTATTATAATGTGAGAAATAAAATGAGAAGTATTATTTAATTGGCCAATAAAATATATGATAGAATAATACTTGAATTATTAAAGGAGTAGAATAATTCATTTAATTAATAATAGAGTAGAATATAAAGGAGTATTTAAAGGAAGAAAATAATAGGAATAGGGTTTATGCGTGAGAAAAGAAATCAAATTGAAGGAGGCACAAGCGTTAGGAGAGGATACGGAAGTGCACAATCGGAACCGGAAAGTAGAAAATCGACCGGAAATTAGAGAGACCGTTAATCCAAGGTAAGGGTGGGGTTCTGACTTTCTAATGAGTTGTATGATGAGTAGTATATGGAAATTAGGATAATGGAGAATTTTGCTATGTATTTATGATTGTTCTATTTGGTGAGAAATTATTTGATGTCAGTGTGTTGAAATTATTCTTGAATATGATGAAATTTGTCTTGAGTTTTAAGTTGCTAAATTGATTTTGTAGGTTGAATATGTATATATTATTTCGTTATAATATTTATATATGTGTAGTGTATAACCATGTTTATCCACATATGTACGAAACTTTATCAAATATATTTATATGCACGGTATCGTAACTTTTCATTAATTTAATTGTTTTGGTAGACATCACAATTGAGTAGATAATTGAGAGTATCACGTTACAGTACCAGTATATTAGAGTAAGCCGAAAATCTAAGTTAATGTTTCATACATTGTAGCATTAGTTTATTTGATTGGTTTATGTTTGATAAAGTCTAACCTTAGAATTGTTAATTTACAATTTTAATATATTGATAACATAAAGTTTTGTTTATGAGAAAAATATTAGCTATTTAACTATTAGCTTTTATAATTATAATAGTTTTAGTATTATTAATATGATAAATTAAGAGTTTTGAGTAAGAGACGATTATTTGGTTAATTGATTAATTTAAATTATTTCGATTCTATTAGAGTTATTAAAGTCGTCAATAGAATTGTTAGAATTATCAATAAAATTATCAGAGTTGTTTTGAGTTATTAAGAGTCATACTTTAATGGTTTTGGGTGATTCTGACATGTCTAGAGTTGTCAGCATTGTTTTCGAGTTGTTTAAAATTAAACCTAATAAGCCGTAGAATTAAAGGTAAAGGTATTTGACCCTTTAGAGTTGTTTTACTATTACTTGAGTCATACCAGTAATCAATTATTTTCATAAATATTATTTTACATACAAGAGTTGTCGGTAGAGAAATTTTGAACACCTTAGAGTTATTTTAGAATTGTAGGGATCGTGGTAGAGTGATTTATAATTTATTGAGAATTATGTCAAGTTATAATTATATATTATTATGACATTTTTATGAGTTAAGAGTACATAATAAGTTATATAATTGCAGGTGATAAATTGTGTCGTGTTGTTTCCGTTGAATTGTTGTTGTGGTTTGGTGGTATTGATGTTGTTAATAAATTGCGAAGTTGTAAATGGTGTAGTAATTGTTATTGTTTGTTGGTATAGATGTTGCTAATAAATTGCAAAGTTGTAGAGTGTGATGAAATTGGTTGTCGTTTGCTCGTATTAATTCTATTGATAAACTATTATTGTTGTTGATACGTTGATGAAGTTGTAGGTCGTATGACCAATGTTGATAAGTTGTTTTGCAGTTGATGAAGATGTAGGCCTATGGTCAATGTTGAATAAGTTGAATTGTTCTAATTTATGGACATGCTTGAGTTGTAGGTCGAATGACCAGTGTTGATCTAGTTGTTGTTGTTGTATGTTGTTGTTGTTGTTGTTGCATCGTTGTGTATTTGTTGTTGAAGTTGAGGTCGCATGGCATACATTGCATTATTAAGTTGGCCTGGATTGGCACCACGTTGAAAGTTGAAGGCTTATGCCTTGGCCTTGATGGCACCACGTTGAAGGCTTATGCCTTGTTGAATGCCTCGATAACCTGGCATGATTTTAAGTTGGGAGTTCTGCTCCAAATGGTACCACATGCATTTGCATAGTTGAGTCACATATTGAGTCGCGCGTTAAAGTTGTTGGTATTATTCGTTATTTGTTGATTGTCATTGTGATGTTATTATAAATTGTTGTTGCTATAAGTTGTTATTGTTATGAGTTGTTGTTGCTATAAGCTGTTGTTGCTATAAGTTTCCGTTGTTATAAGTTGTTGTGGTTATAAGTTGCTGTCGTTATAAGTTGATGTTTTTATTAGGTTGTGTTGATTTAAGTTGTTACGTTGATTAAATAAAATGTCTTCTTGTTATTATTTAGTTGTTTGTTGGTTGTATGAATAATTCTTGAAGCATTGATTTATATCTGAATTCTAATATATTATTTATCATACGATTTATTAGATTGTTAGATATCTCACCCTTACATTGTGATGTTGCCTCTCGTGGGTAACGTGCGGGTAATGAAGAACAAAGGTTTAGTTCTTTAGTTAAGTCGAGTTGTCGCTCGATATGTAACACTCGGGGATGAGCGCTAGTTGTTTTGCTATTTTGATTTTGTTGTTGAATAACTATGTTGATATATGAAAAGTAATTGTTGACTTTAAATTGTTTTAAGTTGAAAATATGCTATGACATCAAGTTGATTAATGTAGTTCATTGCTTAATATTAATAAAGTTGATTCATGTTGTTTCGTTTTATCCGAGTTTAGGTGTTATGTATCTGTGTTAGCGTGTTGTTGTTTTAGTTGAATTGTAATACTCCAATTGTTTGTTGAAAAGAATTTTATAACTCTGATTTTCATAATAATTACCGGGGTAGAATTGGGGTGTTACACTACACACTCTCCAAGCCAAGGCTGATGAACTAAGCAATATTGTCGTTCGTCTTAAGAGTGATTTAGGCAGTTTTCAAAGAAAATTCGGCAATTTCTGATTGATGTATAAACATATTCGTTGTAGTTTTTATTTCTTGTAATCTGAACTTCTATTATTTATAAAACACCATTTTTCTGGCATTCTATTATTTGCACAATTTACATTTTGTACAATTTCCATGTTGGCTTTATTACTATGTTCCAGCTCAGTTCGACTCACAATCTCAAGTGGTCGAAATTGAAATTTCTTGAAGAATAGGCTTGTATTTCTTCAAGTATTTGCCATTTACTCTCAGAATATGTCGATCTGAGGCTAATTCCTCCAATTCATATGCGTTATTGGAAATGACTTAGATTATTTTAAACGGTCCTTCCCAATTTGGGGACCATTTACCTAGCACCCTATCATTTCTGTCCATAGGCAATATTACTTTCCAAACTAAATCATCAATCTGGAAAACTTTATCTTTTACCTTTTTATTATAAGCTTTAGCCATTTTATCTTTTTGCCTTCTCAAGGTATCAAGGGCTAACATTCTTTCTTCGTCCAAATCGACCAACTCATCAGTCATCATCTTCCAATAATCTTCAGACGGTATTTCATGTTGTCGTTGAATTCTCACAGATTGAACATGTATTTCTACTGGCAAAACAACATCATGTCCATATGTCAGTCGAAATGGAGTTGTTCCAGTTGCCTCCTTGGGAGACGTTCGATAAGCCCACAGGGCTTGGTCTAATGTTTGGTGCTAGTTTCTGGGTTTCTTACCCACATGTTTTTTATCAAACCAATTATCACTTTGTTTGCAGCTTCGACTTGACCATTTGCTTGAGCATAATAGGGTGTAGAAGTTAGTAGTTTTATTCCAACTTCTTTTGCAAAATCTTGCATCTTCTGGCCTGTGAACACCGTACCTTGTGAAATAGTCAATCCCAACCAGAATGTATCTTTGTTGTTTAGATGACGCTGGTTTTATCTCACCAATTACGTCTAAGACCCATCCTCTGAATGGCCAAGGCTTTACAATGGCATGCAATTCGCTTGCTGGCACATGCTGGATGCCCCCATGCATCTGGCATCCGTGGCATCCTTTGGCAAACTCAATACAGTCTTTCAATATTGAGGGCCAATATACGCTTGTTCACATCAGTAACCATTTCATCTTATGTCCAGCTTGGTGCGCACCACATGCTCCACTATGCACACTCGACACAACTACATATGCCTCACTTTCCCCTAGGCATTTAAGTAACACCCCTTTAATAGTTTTCTTAAATAGCTCGTTTTCAATCAAGACAAAACTTAAAGCGCGATATTTTATTTTACGATCTCTCGAACCTGTTGGGGAACACAAGTAATTGATCAGAGGTTTTCTCCAGTCACTATCTTGCCCATTATCAATTGCTAAAATTTCAAAATTTTCTGCATCTATGGCTCCTAATTTTATAATTGATAAATCTGAAGGAGATAATGAAGTGGCTCTAACCTTTTTCTTTACTTGAATACAATCTTCACTCTTATTCTTCTTGTATCCTGAAGCTTCTTGTGCTAAATCATTAGCTTCTTGATTCTCTTTCCGGGGTATTGTCGGAGGCTTGCTTGTTCTAACCGTTTCAACAATCTTATGGCAATCACAAAGTACATGATTAAGTTTTCCTTAACGCATATATATTCTTTTGAAACTTGTTTGATTACCAATTCAGAATCCCCCATAATTTCGATGTTTCTTGCCCCCAATTCTAGCAGTAGTTCAAGTCCAGTAATGAGGGATTCATATTCTGCTTCATTATTAGTGCAAATATCGTCGATAGTGTACTTGAACTCTGCTGGAATTCCACTAGGAGAAATTATAACTCCACCAATTCCTGAACCATTTTTGTGACTGGACCCGTCGAAGTACAACTTCCAAGGTACCAGGTCAAAAAAATTCTCTGGCATAGCCACCATAGAATGGTCGACTAAGAAATCTGCCACTATTTGCCCTTTCATAGCTTTTAGAGGCATATATGTTAGGGAGTACTCAGTTAATGCTAAAGCCCATTTGCCAATTCGACTATGTAAAATCGGTTTAGACAACATATGTTTAATAATGTCGAAATGAGACGAAATATAAACATCAACTGGCTTTATATATTGCTTCAATTTGATACAAGAGAAGTACAAGCACAGGCATAGTTTTTCTATATCACTATACCTAGTTTATGGATTATTTAACATACGACTAAGGTAATACACAGGACGTTCAACATGATTATCGTCCTCCTGAACTAACATACTACCTATGGTCGACTCTGAGGCTACTATGTACAACCTCATAGGCCTATTTCTAAGTGGAAGCGCCAATATAGGAGGTTTCATCAGATACGCTTTTATTGTGTCGAAAGCCTCTTGATGTTCCTCGCGCCAGACAAATTCTTCATTCTTCAGTCGAAGTAGTGGTGAGAACGCCTTCGTTTTGCCACTTATGATGGAAATGAATCTCCTCAGGAAATTGACTTTGCCCAACAATGACTGAAGTTCTTTTTTGGTCGATGGCGGTTTTACGTCCATGATGGCTTTGGTCTTGCTTTGATTAACTTCAATGCCTTTCTTATGCACAACAAAACCAAGAAAATCTCCTGCCTGCACACAATGGATTCATTTTCAAGAAAATCTGCTGCAGTCTTTAATGGATTCATTTTCAACCCATATTCGCGCATCCTTTCGAAAGACTTTCGAAGGTGCTCTAGGTGCGTCGATTTACTATTCGACTTAATTACAATATCGTCGATGTAAACTTGTATGAAGTTTTCAATAAAGTCATGGAACATAGTATTCATTACCCTTTGGTACGTTGCTTCGGCATTCTTCAAGCCGAATGGCATAACTACCCACTCATAGGTGCCTAATGCCCCAGGGCAACGAAACACCGTCTTCGGCACATCATCATCTGCAATAAAAATTTGGTTCTAACCGGCATAACCATCAAACGTACTTAAATATTCAAAGCCAGCAGCAGAATCGACCAACATTTCAGCTACTGGCAAAGCATACTCATCTTTAGGAGTGGCAGCATTTAAATCTCTAAAATCAATGCACACTCTCAATTTTCCATTTTTCTTAATGACTGGCACAATATTGGCCAACCATTCGACATACCTTGCAGTTCTGATGAACTTGCTTTGGAGGAGTCTTTCTACTTCCTCCTTGATCTTCGGCAGGACTGCAGGTGCAAACCGTCGAGGTGTTTGTTTTACTAGCTTCTTGCCAGCTTTGATTGGTAGCTTTAATTCGACCAAATCCCTGCTTAAACCAGGCATTTCATTATAATCCTAGGAAAAACAATCTTTAAATTCTTTAAGTAAAGAAATTACCTCAGATCTGAGTTTTGGGTCGATATTGGCGCTGATATAAGTAGGTCTTTTATTACCTTCTGCGCCAAGGTCGATTTCTTCTAGAGGGTCTTGTGGCTGCATCTTTTCAGGCGCCATGTGATCCTTCTCGAAACCTAATGGTTCATCATCGTATATGCAGTCCAGCCGCTACTCATCGATGCTCTTGTCTAGTGGTTCTGGCTCTACAGCCAGAATTTCCTCTGATACTGGAAGGTTAGCCACTTCCGTCGCCATTTTGCAACTTGACTTTCATGGCGAATTCATTACATTTTCGACGATATCGCGAATTCCTTGAGCCTCTAGCTCAAGCATCATTCTCATAATGATCTCCCCATCCTGTCGGTGCGGGTCCTTCTGCATAAGGGTCTTCTGGATATTCTACGTCCCATGTGAACCCATGGGTTTCATGCAGCTTTAGTGAAACGAATGCCTCATGTAGATTGACATACGTATCTTCTGCTGGATGGCAGGGAGCAATGTTGGCCAACTTCCTATCAAATTAGTTTTGGCCCACAGTATTAACATCCGCCATAAAATACCCTTGTTCGGCTTCAATATTTTCCATAATGTCGTCTTCACGCTAGATAATTAGGCGCTGATGCATAGAAGAATGTACAACACCAACTTCATGCAGGCATTCTCTTCCTAGAAGCAGATTGTAACTTGGTCGACCTTTGATGACCATAAATATTGTCGGCCTAATGGCAGAGCCGACAATAACATCCACTGGATGACTCCATGGTGGCTTTGTTCCTCCCGTAGTCTGCCAAGACCATGTTATGAGACCTTATGTCGGTGTCATGCTTAATGACTCTTTTCAAGATATGATGTGGCATTATATTCACTGTAGCGCCACAATCCACCAACACCTTATTGATGGCCGTCTCTTCAACCTTTGTCCTAATCAACAAGGGTTTCAGATGGTTCCTCATTGCCATATCAGGCTTCTCAAAGAAAGTATCTTGGCTTTCGACAGAGCCATTATTCATCACGAAATAACATGTTGGCTTATGCAAAGCCATCTCAGCAGCATCGAGGTCACTAGTGTTCTCCACCTCTGTCGGTATGTTGTACTCCTCTGGGAGTATGGAAACCACATTAACCAGAATGTCTAGACTTGCTTCAGAGTCAGAGGCAAAATCATCAGTTGCCTCATCAGAGCCATGGTCGACTGGCTTATTTACACACTCTTTGGTCTGCTGGCTGACAGCAGGGTCGACCTTGGGTTTGTATTGTCGAAGACTTTTGCCTTTCTTAACGACACCTTGTTTTGCAGCAGCGGCTTGTCTTTCAGCCTGCTTCTTCCTCTGGAAACGTCTCCACTGAGTTCGACTCATTGGATTCTTTCTCATATATTTTTTAGATATGTGGCTCTTCTTTTCAGAGCGCACTTTAAGACGATAGCTCATTGGAGCTTTCCCTTTGGCCTCTCTAATGACGCCAGCAGCCTTGGATGGCCCCGCAGCCATATTAGGTTTGAACCAAGTTCCCTAGGGCATAGTAGCCGCCGGAACAAATGTTTTTGGCCTAATCTGGGAAGATTGCCTCTGCCTTGGATCCCTCTTATTCCATTGGATCCTTCCTTTTTCTAGCTGCAACTTCTCGAAATTTTCAACAGCAACCCTATCAGTCAAGGCGCTATATCTAGGGAACAAACCTACTTGAGCCTCTTTGTTCTTGCAGCGATACAAAAATTTTAGCAAATCTTCGTCATCCCTGGGGTAGACGTCAGCTAAGTCGACATGAGGGCTTTCGTCAGTGCCCTCTTCACATTGTCAGGAACTTCAGCAATTTCGACCATGTTAATGGCCACGGGTTCAGCATATAAAGCCTCTTCTTGCCTCAACGGGTCAGTGTCGATCTTTTGCTTTCTGGCAGCAAACTTCAGACGTCCTTCTTGGAGAGCTTTCTGCACCAGATCCCTGAAAATAAAACATTGACAGGTTGTGTAACCAAGATAGTTGTGATATTTACAGAAACCTCTCTTTTACCTTTGTTCTAATGGTGGAAATTTAGCATTTGGGGGAACTAAAATCTGACCATCTTTGACTAGCAAGTCAAAAATCTCCTCACACTTGCTAACATCAAAAGTGTATGTTTTTGCAGGAGTTCTAGAACTATTGTCGACTGTGGGGCTTTTTCCTTTGGCAGGAAACAACACTTTGCATTTGTATGCTGGCCCAGATTTCAATTCAGCCAAGTCTACGTCTGCCTCTGTCAACGACATGTAGTCGACCTCATATATAGGGTTTGTGTCGTCGAAATCGACATAAGATACCTTTTCTTTCTTAGATTTAGCCTTGGTATGCCTACCCTTCTCTATTCTAAGGCGTTCAAGGTGTCAAACCCTGTCAGCTAGTTGCGACATACTCTTAACAGAAGTCGGATCTATTTTCTTTCTAATAGAATAATTCAGACCTTCAGCGGCCATTTGAACAAGTTCATGTTCAGGAACTTGGGTAAAACACCTCGCTTTTAGGGATCTAAACCTATTCAAATAGTCATCTATTGTCTCAGCAAATGTTCTCTTAATACTTGACAATTCGACCAAACTAATCTTTGAATGCCCCTCATAAAACTGTTCGTGAAACAGCTTTTCCAACTTCGACCACGAATCAATCGAATTAGGGGGCAAAGTAGTAAACCATGTGAAAGCTTCTTTGGTAAGGGATGAAGGGAAATGTTTCACCCTTAAACCTTCATTGTTTTCCATATCTCTTGACTCAGTAAGATATCTGACAATATGTTCGACTGTCGATTCACCCGTTTCTCCCCCAAACTTGGTATACTTAGGTATTTTCCATCCTCTGGGGTTTCGGTTTGTAGCATATATTCGATAGTGGAGAAGAATACCATTGGCCATAATTCTCGACAATGTTAGTCAAATTGTTCTCAACTCTCTGTCGAACTCGACTTGATCGACTTCTTGGTGTCTTTGCACTAAGACCCTAGGTTGGTTAATAGAAATGTTCCTTTGAGGCGTTGCAACTTGACCTTGATACACAATATCTTCTTCTGCTGCCCCATGTCTCCTTGGACATGTACAGGTTGTCGATTTGGATGGGCCTGTCGGCCAGCCGCTGGGGGTGCGCCTAAGAAGTCACAGAGGCATGTTAATTGCGCTATCACCTGTCGATTTATTTCAGCAGATTACCTATTAGTATCGACAAATTCTTGCACTATGGGGTTAAACACATTCCCCATTTGGTTGGTTAATATATTAACCAACTCATGGTTGCTATCATCCATCTGTTGCCTTATCTTGCACAGTAGTATTCAGGTGTTGTGCAGGCATTTCCCTATTTGCCCCCACTACATGTCCTTGTAAAGGGGCGTTAGTGTTCTGCAAGTTGTCAGACACTACTGCTATACTAGGGGTCGAGTGATACCCGTCATTAAAGAATACGGCATTCCATAGGGGATTTACCATGATGCAAATCTAGGAATTGTTGTGTTTGGAATGGCACCCAGCAGACCTGGACTCACGGTGTGGTTTGGGGCATGGGGTGATCTTGAGCGGTTGGCCTAAAGCAGGCTCCTGTTGTTGCTTAAAGAAATAGCGCTACTTGTGACCTGATGTCGGTAACACCTAGCATTCTAGATGGAACCTCATCCACGTTTGTGAGATCGTGATTTGTCATCTTAACATACGTTTCTTAGTGGGTGGTGGTTTCTTATTTGTTGAATTTCACTCTAAGTTTCATACACTTCTAAGACAAACAGATAGGTTCTAACACTTAGCATTGGGTCCTACCGGTGTGCCAATTTGTTTCTTGGAAAATAGTAAACAATGGTCTCCTCGAATCCTAAAACTTAGGGCTAATAGCGAGATCGACCGGTTGATCTCAAGACTCGTCTAAGGTTTACGATGAATTACACTATTTCTAGAAATGAAATTTGATCATGCATAAAATCCTTAGCCGAGATAGTATGGGAAGGGGGATGTCACGACCGGGATAGGTCTCGGACCCAAGGGGGAGTTCTTATCAGACACGGATCCGGGGTAGGTGAATGGGGTTGGATCGGCCCCATGGTGTATCCGTCGGTTTATCAAGATATGTAGGCCGGGTGGAGTAAGGCGTTATTAATTAGGGGTTGAAGAATCCTAAAAGCCTTTATGAGGCGTTACATAACGGATCATCCTGGTATAACGATTAACTTCACCTTGACCATGGTTAAATGCATCGAGGCGATTCTGAAGGAAGAGAATGGCTCCATGGATGGACAGGATATAAATAGGGCTCCACCGGTAAGCGAGAAAATCATAAGCTTGGAACTTGAGTTCGACACTTGAGCTTCCAAATCCTAAAATATCTTTAACAAGGTTTTCCTGCAGAACATTGGCGCCCAGTGGGGCTTGAGTGAAATCAATCCGGGCCGCACACGAAACATCAGACGACAATGTCTCAAACTTCACCACAGATCCACGGACCTAACTCGATTGCTGGCCATGATCGATGATCTGCCTGACATAATAAAACTTCGAGGATAACGTTCAGCCCTTGACTAAAGAGTTTGGGCGAGTAGAGGCATGGAGAGCCCTGGAGCCGCTGACCTTTGTCCCAAGCAATGCAGGAGGATGTTGTTCGGATAATATCAAACCCCGTCAGGCATCATTATGATGGCAAGCAGATCGAGGAACACATCATTGTGTTAACAACACAATGGCGTTATTAGGACAGCAGACTCCCTTAAGTGCAAATTGATGGCGGTGCCTTTAGAGAATCGGCCTTACGCTAATATATGGGGCTTCCGGTTATGCGTGGTGAGCTATCAAGATTTCAACGAAAGATCATTCGGGGTTCTCGGCTACTCGACAGCCATAAGGTGGCCAACACCTCCTCTTCAACGTGAAGCGGCCGCCGAGTCACTCCGGGATTTCATGGCTAGGTTCAACGAGGAAACCATAAAAGTCTCGCACCCCAATCAGGAGATATTTATGGCTGCATTCCAGCATGGTCTTAAAGTCGGTCAGTTCAATGAATCTTTAGCCCAAAAGCCAGCCAAGAGCATGGACGAGATCATTACCCGGGCCGAGTGCTATGTGAAGGGAGAAGAGAGCAACATGGAAGCGTGCTCGAGATTCTGAGCGAGGGGTCGGGCGTGACGACGCACCCGACGAATGTTGCCACCACTCGTGAGCGAGCCGGGACGGCTGCTGCCACGCAGGTCGGCGGGCCCAGGAGCGTTCACCCCCCATACCTGAAGGAAGACATCCTCCGTGATATTAATCATTTGAGCCGCACCCCTCCTTGACGATAAGTGGACAGATATGGTTACGGGGAGTGACAGGGAGCATGGTGCGAGTTTCATCGTGCGAAGGACATACCACGAGTCCTGCATACGATTGGAGAGAGATTGAAAAGTTAGTACAAAGAGGCAAGCTGTCGACATCGTAAGGAAGATCTGGGCGGACGAGTGGCGTGACTCATCCAGGAGGACTCGACTTGACTCCAGGTCCAAGAAAAAGGGTAAGGCGGTGGAAGAAGTGAAAGAGGTGAGATCAACCCGGCACACTCTCAACACTATCTCAGGAGGCTTTGCGGGAGGCGGCTCCACTAGTTCAGCCAGGAAGAGGTACGCTCGTGGGTCCGGGCAGGTACTCGCATCAGAACTTGAGGTTTGATCGGTGATAACCTTCTCGGTGAGGAGCGCCAAAGAGGTGTTGCCACATGAAAATGATCCCATGGTGATCGAGGTACAAATCCGGGACTGGGGAGTTAAGCGCGTGTTGATCGATCCGGGAAGTTCCGCAGATGTCCTCTACTGGGAAGCCTTCAAGGGAATGGGCTTTGAGCCGAATGAGTTGTTACCTTTTAGTGGGACCCTTGTTGGGTTCTCTGGCGAGCAGGTGCAGGTTCTGGGGTATCTACCCGCGCTAACTACTTTCGGGGATGGAGAAAGTGCCAAAATTGGTCAGTGCCCAGTGGTTGTCGTCATCACCTTATAATATTATCATCGGACTTCCATCGTTTACTTTTCGGCGGTACTATCAGCACGTTGTTCGACCATAGAAGTATCCCCAGCAGCGGGCGTGTCGGGGTAGTCGCGGAGACGAGGCCTAGCAGAAGATGCTATAAAGATAGTTTGAAGGCCAAGAAGAAGTCGGTCCATGGAGGCCTCTCACGAAACACGAAGTCGGCATGGTCGATATTGATCGAGAAGGATCGAGGCGAGGATGGACTCACCCTCGGGAGGAGATCAAGGCGTCCGGATCGGGCGTTACCCTCACTGGTCACCCATCCAGGAACTCGATTAACGAAGGAGGAGGAGATCGAGATAGTCCGGTGTTAAGGCAAAATTTAGACCTTTCGGCAGAAGCCGTCGGATATGCGGGCATTGACGAGAGATCATGTGCCACCACTTATCAATTGATCCTGGGGTCAAGCCGGTATCACAAAGGAAGCGGAAGATGGGAGAAGAAAGGGGACAGTGTAACACGGTGAACTGACTTTGTAGGATTTTTGTATCCAAATGTGCGGATAGCAAGAGTCGCCACCGACTTTTATTTTTATCCAATTAAGGGAAGGTAAAATATGAGAAAAAGACCTTCGTTAGATTCTGAGTTCGGGAGAATGGTTATGAAAAGGGAAGGTATTAGCACCCCTTTCCATCCGCAGTTTATTCTACGGGCTCTTAGTTGCTCTAGATCACTTTTTTTAAAATTGCTTTCTGTGTGTTTGACAAAAATGTTTTGAAAGAGGCATTTCGCTTTGACTTTGTAATGACTCATGTAGGAGTGTATACAAAGTGTTCGGAAATGTTTAGTTTTGAAAAGAATTTGAACTTTGAAAAAAGTGTGTGGTGTGAAAAGCATTTGATTTAGAGCAAGCAACTAAAGACTTATTACCCACTCAAATTGGTCGTTTGTTGTACTTCTACATTCCTTTAGAATAGCGCTAGCCATACCATTAGTTAGTAGGTAGCTCCATTCGTTGGATGTAAGCGGGACATTCGAAGGGACATCGGATGGTCATAGAAGGCAACTTGTAGGAAGTATCCTAGCACATTCGAAGGGACTATCATCATTTTTAGTAGCGACAATCGAGGTCAAGATCATGTATTCGGGCGACATCGTGGGTCTTATGATCTTTGTATCGAAGGGACTATGATGATTTGTTTGAAACAGCGGTGCTAGGATACCTCGTTCGGGGACATGACCATTTGAATCGAAGGCATCGAGAGAATTACCTAGAAGGGTGCGTGTGTGAAAAAGTGTGTTGAATTCGATATATTATCTTGAAATTAGTGTGAGCTATGTCCAATTATTATCTTGCCATACGCCTAGTTACTAGATTTATAAGTGCGGAAATTAAAATGCGGAATGTAAAGTGCGGAAGGTAAATCCTCTCTATTACATGGCTTTGGGCGGATACATAATTTAAACTTGGAAAATAAAACCTAAATTAAACTATTACAACCCATAAGTTACATTATTGGAAAAATAAAAATGATAAGAGAAAAGCGTCGAATCGACAACACTGTGAAAGAATAAGAAAATAAAATACAATATGAATCGAACAAGAAAAATGTTAGAAAAATGCAAGTTTTGATATGGAAAAATTAATACATGCTGGAAATAAGATAAATAAGTTAAAATAATTTTTTGGGATTTTTTAGAAAAGATTTAATAATTAAAATGCAATTAAAAGTGATTTAAATGCTAAAATAAAAATAAAATAAATATGCACGCAAAAATTATATTTTTTAATTTATTAAATTAAATAAAGGTTTTTATGAAAATAATGTAAAAAGAAAAAATGTTTTTGGTAATTTTTTAATGCAGAAATAAAATATAGAAAAGAAATTAAAATGAATGGAAAATATTAAAAATAAGAAAATATGCAAAATAGTTAGAATTTCTCAAACTTGCAAAAAGAAGGGTCTGATGCAGTTCGAGGCGGGAACCTCTTGGTGAGATCTTAAATGCAACTTGCCTCTACCACTCGCCCACGTTGCATTTGGTGTTTAGAAGGCGAAAACAATAGAATATATCATAAGCGTGTCTTGATATTTAAAATTCAAACCACGATCGGCGCGGGCTGACTTGGATGGAATGAGCGAATCGAGAAGGATCTTGTCCACGCATGCGGTCGAGTCGGCCGGAGGCAGGTCCACCGGAACCACAACTCGGTCATCTTCTCCGTGAATTGATTTCAACACCGCAAAATCACGAAATAAGAAAAAGGAAAGGAGGACCTGCCCACAAATCGAATTGCGATCTCAATGGTTGTCAGTTTAAATTTCGCTTATTTGGATCGGGAGTTTTGAAAAAGATAAAATGGCCTTCTTGGTGGCACGAGGCATTGATAAAGCTTGCACATGTAAGGCATCCAATGGTCTAATGAACCTCGATCACAATAAACACAGCAGTTAATAATGCATGATGAATGAAATGAATTTTGAGAAAAAATCAAACCGGTGAGATTTGCATGATCACGGGCGATACAGGCTTGAGAAGATATGTTTTCTTCTTGGGAACCTCGAGCACGATGGAATGGATGGATTGAATTTGAAACTTCTTTTGAAATTGAAATTAATTTCTTGGATTCTTGAAAAAATTTTGCAAGTTTGGATGGTTTAAGGTTAGGGTTTAGTCCTTTGGCTTGTGTGTATTCTTGTGATTTATAGAAGAGATTGGAGAAAAAAGCAAGGAAAAAGATTGGAAATTGAATGTGCAAATATTTTCCAATAAATTCAAATCAAATTTCTTTAAAACTTGATTTTTTTCCTTCCATAAGCATGAGCCACAATTTGGTAATGGTTGTGGGCTTTCTTGGACAAGAGATAAAATCAAACATTTGAAAAAAAAACTTAATTTTCATATTTTACATTTATTTTTGAATTAAATGTTGTAAAATTCAAATATAAATCATGAAAATAGAAATCACCAATGCCAAGCATTTATGGGTCAAATAACATCATGAACAAGTTTGGATCAAAAGATTATAGGCCCGTTGGAAAATTTTGCATTTGACCAAAATGTCCTTTGTGCATTGTCCAAAATGCCCAACTTGAATAGTGTATCTTGCTCAATTTTCCACATTTTGAGTGTTCTTGGACTTTTGGAAAGCTCTAAGAGTCCTCTAACCAATGTCTTTGGTCTCATCTCAATTGGAGTTACCATGCTCAATATATCTTCAAAACAAAAGTTGACTTTTGTTGACTTTGAAAATGACACTAATGTTTTGAGCTATACCTCTCAAATGAAGCATTTTTGGACATTCTTGTGAGACATGAAGTTGTAGAGAATTGAATTTCCTTCAAAACAAGAGGTGGTGGAAAATTTACGAGAAAGTATGAAAGTTATGATCAGTCAAAGTTCGAGTTGACTTTTCATCTAGAAACCTAATTTAGAAAGTTTGACTTTTGAGCAAATCTTGAGTTTTCTTGATGAATCATGATCAACCCTTGATCAAATGATGAATGTAACTTCAAAATGAGGATGTTGACCAAAAATCAGAAGTTTTGGTGTATGTTGACCACAGATTGACTTTTGTCAATACACAGATTTTCGACCATCGAGCAATTGTGCGAGAAACTTGACTTGTGAGGCTTGAAACTTGACATGGAGAATCTTTGAAGCATATGAGGCATGAAGGCCATTGGAGATGTTGAAATCCATCTTGACTTGAGAGATACCAAACCTAGTTTGGGTTGATTGTCTAGGAGAGTTTGTCGATCGACTCTTGAGGAATCCTTGAGTATGGATGTATGAAATCTCTTGAGTAGATGGAGGGCAAATTTTGGGTATAATGACTGCCCTGTTCAATCTTCTTGTCTTGGAAGGTTAGATTGACATGCTTGTCTTTCGTGACACGGAGGTGAAGATGATTGAACAGAAACTACTGAAATTTTTCACTGTTGGTGGATGATGCGGGGTGGGCTTCTGAGGATGCCATTTGGAGAAGTTGGAGACTTGATGAGGGGCAGTCGTCACAGCTAGACTCGAGGTTGTCGATGGGAGGCGGCGGAGATGGGCTTAAGATGCCATCCAGAAGGGTCGTCGTTAGACTTCGTGTTCACTTTGAATGAGGTTATTGGTTTGTATTGATTTTTACATATATGCGACATTACGAAAGTGAAGAGATGTTGACAAATAGTCGGAGATGGGCTTAGATGCCATCGAAGGCAAGCGAGTCGTCAGCTGAACTACATGGTTGGTGATAATCGAGAATAAATCTTCGTGCGATTACTACGGGAGGATTGTAGTTGGCAAAAATGTGGATAGCACATTGTGCATCGGTGTTGATCCATTGCTGTTATCGGAGGATAACCGGTGGTCTTTGGATAGTTTTCCGTCGGTTGGGGCTTAATCACGGACTGTCGTGGCGGGAGGATTCGGATAGTTTTCCGGTGGCTCCGGGCAATCTGGACATTTCGCAATGATGCTGAGATAGTTTTCCGTCGGATATTGTTTGAAGATTTCGACACGCACGGGGAATTGAGTGAGTTAGAGTCCTGCTTTGAAGGAGAAGGAAGATATCACGGATTCCTCGATGCCTTTATCGACGAGTCTTGGGCCTAGACATTGTTGAAGAAGGTAGAGATTTGAGAGGCTCGTTGTTGAGATCTCATATATAAACCCTTGAGGGAGAATCTGGAAAGCGTCCGTTGAGGGACCTTGTATGTAACCTGTTGAGGAAATTTAGGAGGTGCTCTCTTTGAGGATTTCAGTGTAGATCTTTGGAGAGCATTTGATGGTTCTTTGAGACCCGGGCTTGAAGTCGGGGTGGATTGTAATCTCTGGTTTGGGGAATAAAAGTGTATGTTTCCTCCGATGCACTATCGACCAAGTTTGAGTCTGGATACGCTGCGGGAGAAGGGAGGATTGAGAAATCCAGGGGATGAAGTGTTCGATGTAGCGTTGCTCGATTGAGTGGAATTGCTGCTCGTGGATTCCCTATACTCCATGGGAAGGTTGTTGTGGTGACACCTTTATGCTGCAACAGAACTATTTGTTGACTTTAAATCGTCATCCGATTCACGGAACTGTAGTAAGTACTTTTGCATGTTCACTTTTCATATGTTTGTGATTAGATTCTTATTGTCAAATGCGTATAGTCATTCAAAGCAAGCGTTGGACTTATTGCAAATAACAACAAAATTGTAAAGAAAGCGTATTTATTTGAAGGTGGCGTATGGCCAAGTGGTTTGTACGAAGGGTAAAAGCTATCTGGAAACAATCTCGTTAAGTTCCACTATGCTAGTACTCATATATTCAACTATCTCATCTCCTTTGTCGGTAGAAAGTGAGTAGGTGATCTTAGCCATTTGAATCTTGAATCTTGATAGTAGTGCAGCGGTGATCGGAAGAGACATAGTCGTGCGCTTAAATCCTAACTTTTGCCTGAGCGCCCTTTCGGGTTTTGATCTCTGGATACCCTCCCAAAGCCTTTTCGGGTTTCGACTTAGGGTGTACATGTTTTGTATATATCCTTAATTTTTGCGAAACCTTTTGGTTCGCCGGGGATCCCTTATTTTTGCCTAGGTTAATCGACCTAGCGGGTCTCTTTATCGTAGTATTTTTGACTATGTCTGCGTTCACGGGGTGTGGGAAGTCTTCACCATCCATGGTGCTAAGTATCATAGCTCCGTAGGAAAATCATCTTGACTACAAATGGTCCCTCATGGGTGGGAGTCCATTTGCCCACAGGATCACCTTGTGGAAGAATGATCGCTTGACTACTAGATCACGACTTGGTAGACTCGGTGCTTGACCTTCTTGTTAAATGCTACGATCATTCGTTTACGATAAATCATCATGGCGGATGGATGGATGATCGTTTCTCATCAATCAGTTAAAGTCGGCCAGTGAGACCCATCGTCTTCGCTAACTCTGCCTCTGGAGGACTACGGTTGAGGGTATCCGAACCTCGATGGGTAACGGCTTCCATCCGTATCTGAGAGAGAAGGGGTTGCCCTGTGGATGTTGTCTTGTAGTGCGATAACCATGAAGAGCAAATGGTAACATCTCATGCCAATCTTTGTAAGTCACGTCATCTTCTGTATAATCTTCTTAATGTTCTTGTTGGCGGCTTCCAACTGCGCCATTCATCTTAGGCGATAGGAGAAGAATTGTGATGCTTGATCTTGAGCTGCGTGCGAGTTCGGTGATCATCTTGTTGTTGAGATTGGAACCGTTATCGTGATAATCCTTTGGGAGTGCCATGCAAGCGGATAAGATTATGTTTGATGAATCGAGCCACAACATTCTTGGTAACGAGATGCATGCGGTACTTACCCACTTGGTGAAATAGTCAATTGCCACAAGGATGAAGCGATGTCCATTGGAAGCTGTGGGCTTAATCTCTCGATCATGTCAATGCCCACATTGCAAAGGCCAGGAGAAGTTAAAACATTGAGTCTTGGAGTGCGTGCACTGTCGGCATAAATCGGCATTTGTGACAAGATCGAGCATAGCGGTGACAATCGACTTCCATGGTGGACCAATAGTAACTTTGTTCTCAAAATCTTCTTAGCCATGGTGTGTCCCTTTGGGTGGGTACCAAATTAGCCGTGTAACTCTTCCATGATCGCATTCTTTGTTTTACGGTCTACAGTAGATAAGCACAAGTCGTGGTTCGCTTGTATAAGATGTCGTTCTTTGAGGAAGAATTTGGATGCAAATCTTCTCATGAACTTCTTATCATTATGAGATGCCCTGCGGAATATTCACGAGTCTCGAGATACCTCTTCACGTCATAGTACCAAGGTTTCTCTTACGTCAAGCTCCATAACAATCTGTTGGTTAGTCGAACTTCTCGATGATGATGCGGGGAGCCTCGTTGTCCCATCGACCTTGAACATAGGCGACATAGTAGCTAATCGTGCATGGTGATTCTCTTCTCGTGGAATATGATTGAAAGTGATCTCTTGGTAAGGATCAAACTCGAAACATGCTCTCGATATGGAATGAGATTCGGATGCTTAATCCACTCGCCCTTATCGGAGATCACTAAAGTGAGTCTCCATACACTTGTAAGAACTTGATTCTTAAGTCAATGCACTTTAAGACCCATGATGCGCAACCGTATTCGGCCATGTTGTTAGTGCAATTGAAACATAATCTGGCGGTGAAAGGCGTATGTCCGCTGGGATGTAATGATGGCGCCATGCCATTGCCAAGTGCGTTTGAGGCTCCATCAAAGACCATAGTCCATCGGGATCCTTGTTCGAGTCCTTAAATGCAGGCACAGGTTCTTCCTGATCTGTAACTAGTAAAACATCTTATCGGAAATTGAGCGCATAGGTGATAGTCATCTGACTTGATGAGGCAAATGATACTCTACACTTCCTTTGATCGCTTTAGAAGTGTCTTGGATGTCATATTCGGTCAAGATCATTTGCCATCTTGCTATTCTTCGGAGAAATTTGGTTTCTCAAAGATGTATTTTATCGGATCCATCTTGGAAATCAACAAGGTAGTGTGGTCAACATATCTTGTCTTAGTCGTGACGACCCGAAAAGCGTTGCAAGTTTTCTCATTTGTGAGTATCTTGTTTCACGATCGGTAAACTTTTGCTAAGGTAGTATATTGCATGCTCTTTTCGACCGGACTCGTCATGTTGCCCCAACACACCCATTGAGTTCTAACCTTTGTCAGTACATGATAAGAGGTCTTCCTTGGTGATGACGTGGGAGGATTACGTAGGTACTCCTTGATTTTGTCAAAGCGATCGGCAATCGTCGTTCCATTCCACTACTTGATCTTTCTTTAGTAACTTGAAGATTGGCTCACAAGTGCGATTAGGTGTGCAATGATACGGCAATGTAGTTCATCGGCCCAAGAAACCTCGACTTCCTTCTCGGTGCGGGGGCTGGCATCTCTTGAATAGCTTTAACCTTGGCGGGTCAACCTCAATACCTCTTCCGACTACAAACCCTAGGAGTTTTCGGGATCGACTCCAAAGGTGCACTTGTTGGGATTAAGTCTCGATCATGCTTCTTCAACATCAAATAGTTTACGCAAATGATCAAGATGTTCTTCTTGATCAGTGATCGAGCTATCATGTATATCGGCGTAGACCTCTATCTCGTGATGAATCATGTCATGAAATAATGTCACCATAGCAGCGATAAGTGGCGCTGCGTTCTTCGATCCGGCAGCAACCTTGTAGAGAAAGTGCCCCAGTGTAACAAAGTAGTCTTCTCCATGTCTTGAGAGCCATTTGATCGATTATGTAGGAGAAACCATCCATGAAGGAAAACCTTATCTTTGGCGGTGTTGTCAACGAACATCAATATGAGGAAGTGGGAAATCGTCTTTCGGACTTGCTTTGTTAGATCTCGTAATCCACACACATTCGTACCTTACCATCCTTGAGCCACGGGTACCACATTTGCAACCGGGGATAGGGTAATGACTAAAACCGGCGTTGAATTGCTTCATAACCCGGCTTTGATTTTCTCGACATCTCGGGACGCATCTGACAGACCTACATTTCCTTTGGGAAAACCTTCTTTTTGTCGGCAATCGATGTACCACAATATCAATGTCTAAACGGCATGTCTTCGTATGACCAAGCAAAACCTCAATATAGTCTGTAGCATCGAACCAACCTTTCTTTAACCTTTGTTCTCAAGACCGCTCCTATCTTGATCTCTTTTACATCTTCGTCGATTGCCAATTCACAACCTCGACTTGCTCTTCGTGTGGGTGTATAACTCGCTCTTCTTCTTTATGCGATCGGCAAGTTCTCACGGCACTTCACAATCTTCCTCACTTTCGTCTTGACTTGGTCGGATTATCGAAGTCATATTTAGCACTAGCATAGGCATTATGCGAGATTCGAGTGATTACGCGATGTATCCGTGGGGTGTGTAAGAACACATAGCTTTTGAAGGGTGATAAAGTAAAGAAAACAAACAATTGAATGCAAAGTCCAGCGAATTTATTGAATGAAAATAGCAAGCGACGGAGATAATAACCCCATGAAGCGAGCCATGATGCCGGGCAAGGCAGGCTTTCAAAGTTTATTGTTCAAAACATAAAAATACGAAAAGCAAAACAAAACAAAAGCAATTACTCGGCTAAAGGAGATTGGTATAGCGTCTTGATCTTCCAATTCTTGAGCATGATACGGAGTTGGGAAGATCCACTAGCGATGTCGAAGCCGTTGTCGTCGTCTTCATAGCATGGATTCCACTCTGGCGATGCGGAAAGGAAGTTGGCGGAACGTTCGCGGTATCATCTTGACCCTTGATGGTGAAGCCTAAACGGTCTTGTCAAATTTGAAAGGAAGATCGAGGAGCTGTCCCCAAATAGAACTACCTTCTTGTTCAGTGACTTGAGCATCTTTGTGAGGCCATCCTAAGCGGAGCTTGTGTAACTTCGGGAGTGATGGGAGAGTCAGCAGGCATGACTACGGGTGTTGTTTCAAAAGCTTGACGAAGTCTCGAAGAATTCACCCTCCATCTCGAGGTATCGGAATGATTTGGAGATGATACTCTTCTTCACCACATCGTAACAACCTTCCCTCACGGGTACTTGACACGATGTAAGGTAGAAGTAACGCGCCCCATGTATCCAGGCGTCAAGTAGGAAATAGCGGACGGATGTCCATGACAAAGAAAGTGGAATCAAAGTCAGGGAACCGACTTTAGCAGTGAGCTCTCCAATCTGTTCGCTTAGAACCATCAAAAGCTCTCACGATAATGTCATTGGGTCTCGAAACCAACCCGACATCAAGATCAAAAGCGATCTTGGGAAGGATATTGAAGCGAGCGGTATCCACCAAAACATGAGATAATGTAGTGCCCTTGCATTCAACGGAGATGTGCAAGGCTTTGTTATGTTCTTTCGGAAGAGTCAAATCGACATCGGAGAAGCCTAGGCCGTTGTTGGCGGCCGGGCTAGCAATGAACTTGAATTGATCGGTGGTAGTGTCTTGCGGCACATGAGCATTCTTGAAACTTCACCAAGGCATTAGCATGAGCCTCGAACACAGACAAAGCGAGCATGGATATCTTGGGAGTCTGTCCCAATTGTTCCTGACATTGTAATCACTCTTCTTGATGATCTTGAATTTCCTCCATTTCTTGTTTGGGTGTCTTGATAACTTCCTTTGGTACTACGGTTGGCGGGATGAGTCCTTGGTTCTTTCCCTCTAGTTTGGGGATATTGATTGGAATAGGCGGAATCGGTTTGAGTCATGATGTCTTTGGAGGAGAGATCTGCGGAAGAATACCCTTGGTTCGGTCACCTTCTTGGATCCGGTGATGTTGTCAATGTCGGGAATGGTAGCTTCAATGTAAGATCTTCAATGGTCGGAGGGTCTTGCTTGGCGCCATGATAGTAAACATCGACTCCATAATTCAAGGATAGCCTTGTCGAGGAATATGGGCGGTCTTGGAGAAGTGATGAGAGGTGCCACTACAGGCATGGGATCGGAAATCCTTATTGTGTTAACATCGGCATAGTCTTACGGGAAATCGTCACCCCATCCGGTTAGCCTTAACATCTTCAATAGGAATCTTGTAACTATCGAGACGATGTACTTCACCATGTAATCATACTTTCCCTTGGCTGCCCCAAGGTATCCCACCGGATAGTGCAGTTTCGTTCGCATTGTCGATCTTCACTTAGACATTTCTTCACGACACACGGTGGTTTCGAAATAGTATCTCACGGTTATCCATCATACCTTGAACCGTCTTCTCGACCAAGCCAACCATCGGTGCGGATGGGCACCAGCGACAATTCTCTGGGCATCTGGATTGACAGGCTTGCAACAAATTCTTCTTACGAGTCATCGGAGGAATGGTCAGTCATCTATGTTGAAAACATAAGTATCGTCCCAATGACATTGGAACTCTTGTCATGGTTAGGCATAGGCGCGTTGATCACATTGGTCTCAGCGGGAGGATCAAACTCAATGCCTTGCTTGATCATATCTTGAATCTTGTTCTTGAGCCCACAATTGTCGATTATCGTGCCACGGGCTATTGGAATGGTAAGCACACTTAGCATTAGGATTGTACTTGGAGAGGAAGTGTTGACATTAGAGGAGGATCCCTCAAGGTAATCGACTCTGCGTTCAACATGTGTTGCAAGGCTTGCGACAATGGCATGTTGATCTTAAATAGCTGTCTTCGTGGCGCGTTACGGCTCTGTGCGTTGTCTCGTGAGGTTGTCTTGATGTAGGATTGGAGATCACTGCGCCCCCACAGTTAATGCGGTCGGTCTTGGCTCGGCTTTTCGACCATACGGACATTGGCTTCTTTCTTACCACCAAAGATCTCTTTGGCATTTGAAGATGACTCTACATGGATCTTCCCACTCTTGATACCGACTTCAATCGCTCGCTGTCAATATCACTTCGGTGAATCGGATGAAGAATTTCAATCGGATGATTGAAGAATGGGCTGTCGGTGTTCCATAAACATATCAACCAACTCCATTGGACAAGGGTGGTTGAACTACGCACTCTAGATCTCTCCATACGAGATACTCCTTGAACTTCTCGTCGACCCATAGACATGCTTTGTAGTTGCATGCAGTGGGTGTCAATTGAACATTATACTCATCATGCGTAAAGCATCGGCTAATCACTCCAATGCGGATACGGTCATTCTCTGGTGATAGTACCATTCAAGCGGGTTCGGACAAACTCTCTTGAAAATAGTGCATCCACAACTACATCATCGGTGTGGGGATTGATCTTACGGACATAGGACTTCAAATGCGACTTAGGGCAAGACATGCCATCATACTTGGCAAAAGTAGGAACTTTGAACTTGGGAGGAATCACAACACGGAAACAAGACTCGGATCATCAAAGTTCAGCCGGACATCTTCAGGTTTTCCAGACATTGAGACGGTCTTCAAGTTGCTTGTACTTGTCATCTTCATCAGTGTTGGCTATAATCGAATGATCCTCTCCTCCTTTCTTTGGCTCATGCTCACCTTCATCACTTGGTACTCCCCTCGGTATGGACACTTCCTTGAGAGAGCTCGATCTGGTGACCACTTAGGACCCCCTTTGAAGCGTCTACCCATGTTGAGGAGACCAGACCTTCTTCTTCTTGTTGATGAGCTTCTTGGATCTTCTTGGCCTTGGACCAAGTTGGTGAACATCTGCTTTGACGAGGCATTACGAGCTTGGAGATCTTTGTGATCTGTTCCGAGCCATTTGCTAAAATAAATAGCGAGCAAATGAAAACCAATCTCGATGTACACGTGATGCAATGTTATGCTATGCTATCAATGTTTATGCGAATGCAATGCAATGTTTTCAAGGACCTAAAGATTTAAATTTGTTAAACAAGCAATGAACAAACATTTATTAGTACTTCTCATTATTCTTTTTCTTTTTAAGTACAAGAGATAGTTCAAAACAAAAAAGAAACATAAACATCCTAAAGCTCTAAGTCTCCCATAGGCGCTTCCTCTTGGTGCCGATGTAGCGTTGATGTTTAGCTCCTCGTGAAGTAGCTTGTCGACTCTAGAACTTTCTTCTCACTTGCATAACAGAGCTTCAAAGGTATCCCTTTCTTCTTTAAGTTGAATCGGGATCTCTTGAGTCTTCAAAATCGGTAGGCATGTCGGGATGGAAACAGACATAGGATTCGTCACCTTATAGCAGGTTCCATAATTCTGGTAAAGCAGTGAATGGCATCATGAGGTTTTGAGCTCGAGCTCGCACCCATTTGAGGTAAGGTTCCCAAGGAATGGAGTTGGGTGCCCCAAAGTCTTGGTCGAGTCTTCTTTACCATGCCCCAGCGTGTATAAACCTTAAATCGGTAATGCGGAGATCGTGATTGTGAACACAACATCTTGGAGAAGCATATCATGTGGACCATCTCTTGAGCAAAACCAAGCGGCGTAGAGCTAGAGAAGGGTTGTAAGTAATACCTCCCTTATACCAAGTAGTGGTACATTAGGAATTCTCCTGGCAGCTCGATGAATGTGAAGTCCTTTTGAGAGAAAAGATTCAACGGATATCGAATGAGAGAGTGACATCAATCTTTGAGACCATCTCAACCTTTGTTCATTCTTCAAAACCGATGGAGGAAGGTGCGAAATAAACCACCTTGAAAGTAGCGGTATACAACACATGAGAGTTCCTTGTCTCTTAGTAGTGCAGTGTGGAGAGAATGTAGGATGTCTCCAAGTAAAGTAGGCCTTTGGATTGCGGGTGAAACAACTTGATGGCATTGACATCTATGAATTGATCGAGTTAGGAAATAGAACCAAACCATAAATTAGCAAGGCCACAATGTTCTCAAATGCATGGAAACTCATAACTTTGAGGAATTCTCGGGCTTTCTTGATTAAGAACTTGGAAAGTAAACCCTTAACTCCACTTCTAGTTTCCCAATTGGCTTGATATACGAGCGCTTAAGATGTAAAGCGGATGCAATGTCTTGAACTTAGGAACCTTTTCTAAGCAGGTGAATGGCATTTGGTCAAGAATAGGTACCCCAGTAGCTTAGAGAACTCTTCTAAGGTAGGAACCAGCGATAATCGGAAATGTAAAGCAATGGTGTTTGGATCAAAAGAGCTGGAATAGGACATGCATCATATCTTCTTCAAAAGCGGAGATAACCAAATCAAGTAGATAACCATGTCTTTTGATGGCGAGCATGGTGGGAATTTACGAAACCAATTCTTTGAGTTGAGAAGGGATACCCGTGAAGTTGATTCGGATAGTCTTTCTAGAAGCCATAATCCACAAAGCAGGCAAAGATAAATCCTAGGTCCTTGAAATAGTTAGAAATGATATGCAATCACGAATGATGTCATGATGTCATGTTTAGCACACCTGAACAATTCACACAATGAGCCTAGGTTTAAGGCTTGCATGAGGTATAGGTGATTACCCACCAAAGTTTGAGTTGGTTCATCTGTCCTATAATAATGTAGGGTTCTAGGAATCTCATATCAGATCTTTCTCGTGGCGCTTATTTCAATCTGACGGCCAGTGGTCGATCGAAAATGTCCCAAAAGTCTATCTCGATGAGCGTAGCATCGGTATCAACCAACCTCGGTCTACACCGTGGCCATCTCACTACCTTAATGGCCAAGATGGGTCAATTAAGGTTCTAAAAGTTTAGTTAGCGCTTGATGACACCTGCGAAGCCAAATACTCTTGACTTGGGAATGAAGTATCGGGACAACCAAAGTGTCACTTAGCGTAGCCATCATGTTGACCGTTTAGTTATCGTCTAGCGGTCGCGATGATCTAATGCTACTTACCTAAAGGCTTGGGATCGGGTGTAGGATCCCCAACAATATAATACCAAGCAACCCTTAAAGATAAAGCATACAAGTCAAACAAAAAGCAATAAAGTTATCTAGAAATCCCAAGGCAATTCTCTCTTTTAGGGTTATCCCAGTGATCGCCGATTACGTGATACGGTGAAGCCCGACTTTGTAGGATTTTGTATCCAAATGTGCGGATAGCAGAGTCGCCACCGACTTTTATTTTATCCAATTAAGGAAGGTAAAAGTAACAAAAAAGACCCGTTAGATTACGAGTTCGGGAGAATGGTTATGAAAAGGAAGGTATTAGCACCCTTTCCATCCGTAGTTATTACGGGCTCTTAGTTGCTCTAGATCACTTTTTAAAATTGCTTTCTGTGTGTTTGACAAAAATGTTTTGAAAAGGCATTTCGCTTTGACTTTGTAATGACTCATGTAGGAGTGTATACAAAGTGTTCGGAAATGTTTTGTTTTGAAAAAGAATTTGAACTTTGAAAAAAGTGTGTGGTGTGAAAAGCATTTGATAGAGCAAGCAACTAAGAGACTTACCCACTTCGGGTGGTGGTTTTGTTGTACTTCTACATTCCTTTAGAATAGCGCTAGCCATACCATTAGTTAGTAGGTAGCTCCATTCGTTGGATGTAAGCGGGACATTCGAAGGGACATCGGATGGTCATAGAAGGCAACTTGTAGGAAGTATCCTAGCACATTCGAAGGACTATCATCATTTTAAATGGCGACAATCGAGGTCAAGATCATGTATTCGGGCGACATCGTGGGTCTTATGATCTTTGTATCGAAGGGACTATGATGATTTGTTTGAAAGCGCGGTGCTAGAATACCTCTACGTTCGAGGACATGACCATTTGAATCGAAAGGCATCGAGAGAATTACCTAAAGGGTGCGTGTGTGAAAAAGTGTGTTGAATTCAGAATATTTTATCTTGAAATTAGTGTGAGCTATGTCCAATTATTATCTTGCCATACCGCCTAATTACTAGCAATTTATAGGGTGCGGAAAGTAAAATGCGGAATGTAAAGTGCGGAAGGTAAATCCTACGCTATTACATGGCTTTGGGGCAGATACATAATTTAAACTTGCGGAAAATAAAACCTAAATTAAACTATTACAACCCATGAGCAATTACATTATTGGAAAATAAAAATGAAAAAGCGTCCGAATCGGACAACTTTGTGAAAGAATAAGAAAATCGGAAATACAATATGAATTGAAAAGAGAGAAAATGTTAGAAAAATGCAATTTTAATATGGAAAAATTAATATATGCTGGAAATAAGATAAATAAGTTAAAATAATTTTTGGGATTTTTTGGAAAAGATTTAATAATTAAAATGCAATTAATAATGATTTAAATGCTAAAATAAAAATAAAATAAATATGCAAAAAATTATATTTTTAATTTATTAAATTAAATAAAGGTTTTATGAAAATAATGTAAAAAGAAAAATGTTTTGGTAATTTTTAATGCGAGAAATAAAATATAGAAAAGAAATTAAAATGAATGAAAATATTAAAAATGAAAATATGGAAAATAGTTAAATTTGTGAAAGTTGAAAAAGAATGGTCTGGTGGCGGATTCGAGCTGGGACCTCTTGGTGAAATCTTAAAAGCAGCACTTGCCGCTACGCCATGTTGCATTGGTGTTTGGAAAGCGAAAACAATAGAATATATGCGTAAGCGTGTCAGTATTTAAAATTCAAACACGGTCGACCGGGCCCCGGTTGGATGGAATGACGGTCGAGGGGATCAGCCATTGCCACGCATGCGGTCAAGGTCCATGGCAGGAGGCGATCCGGAACCTAACGGCGGTCGTCTTCTCCCGTGATTGATTTCAACACACAAAATCACGCGAAATAAGCAAAGAAGGAGGACCTACCCCCACAAATCGAAATTGCGATCCAATGGGCTTGTCGGTTTGGCTAAGCATTGGATCGGGTTTGAAAAAGATAAAATACTTGATGGCACGCGGCATTCGACGTTCAAGCTTGCAGGCATCTAATGCATTCTAATGAACCTCGATCCTAGTAAACACTGCAACGTTAATATGCATGATGAATGAAATCGAATTTTGAGAAAAATCAAACGGTGAGAGCTTATTTGACACGATCTGAAGCGAAAGGCTTGAGCAAGATATGTATTCGATTCTTGGGAACCTCACGAGCACGATGGAATGGATGGATTAATTTGAAACTGCTTGGAAATTGAAATTCAATTTCAAGGATTCTTGAAAAATTTTGCAAAGAGTTTTGGTTTGTTTTAGGTTAGGGTTTTAGTCCTCTGGCTTGTGTATTCTTGGCAATTTATAGAAGAGATTGGAAGAGAAAAAGCAAGGAAAAAAGATTGGAAATTGAATGTGCAAATATTTCCAATAAATTCAAATCAAATTTTCTTTAAAACTTGATTTTCCTTCCATAAGCATGAGCCACAATTTGGTAATGGTTGTGGGCTTTCTTGGACATTAAGAGATATAAATCAACTTATTTGAAAAGAAACTTAATTTTCATATTTTACATAATTTATTTTGAATTAAATGTTGTAAAATTCAAATATAAATCATGAAAATGAAAATCACCAATGCCAAGCATTTATGGGTCAAGAATAACATCATGAACAAGTTTGGATCAAAGATTATAGGCCCGTTTGGAAAATTTTGCAATTTGACCAAAATGTCCTTTTGTGCATTGTCCAAAATTGCCCACTTCACGAATAGTGTATCTTGCTCAATTTTCCACATTTTGAGTGTTCTTGGACTTTTGGAAAGCTCTAAGAGTCCTCTAACCAATGTCTTTGGTCTCATCTCAATTGGAGTTACCATGCTCAATATATCTTCAAAACAAAAAGTTGACTTTTGTTGACTTTGAAAATGACTTTGTAATGTTTTGAGCTATACCTCTCAAATGAAGCATTTTTGGACATTCTTGTGAGACATGAAGTTGTAGAGATGAATTTCCTTCAAAACAAGAGGTGGTGGAAAAATTTAGAGAGTATGAAAGTTATGATCGGTCAAAGTTCGGTTGACTTTTCATCTAGAAACCCTAATTTAGAAAGTTTGACTTTTGAGCAAATCTTGAGTTTTCTTGATGAATCATGATCAACCCTTGATCAAATGATGAATGTAACTTCAAAATGAGGATGTTGACCAAAAATCGAAGTTTGATGTTGACCACGAGTTGACTTTTGTCAATACTTGATTTGACCATCGAGCAATTATGCGGGAAACTTGACTTGTGAGGCTTGAAACTTGACATGGAGAATCTTTGAAGCATATGAGGAGGCATGAAGGCCATTGGAGATGTTGAAATCCATCTTGACTTGAGAGATACCAAACCTAGTTTGGGTTGATTGTCTAGGAGAGAGTTTGTCGATCGACTCTTGAGGATCCTTAGTATGGATGTATGAAATCTCTTGAGTAGATGGAGGGCAAATTTTGGGGTATGACAGACGGTATCTCGGAAGAAGTTGAAAACATTACGCCCAGGTTCATCCCGGTGAGGTGCGGGTACTTGACTTGAGCTATCGATGTGGTTATGGTGAAGAAGAAGAATGGCAAGTGGAG